>VWZS01004667.1:390297-445857 GCA_013397075.1 Rhabdornis inornatus | reverse complement strand
CTTGGGTTTTATTCTATGATCTTTACAATGATAAAAATAAAGCCATTGTAGCAATCTTTTAAGGACAATTTTGGGTCACATGTCTCAGAATTACACAGAATTCCAGAATGCAAGTTGGATTTTTTTCTAGAAGAATAGAAAGATGTAAAATAGCACTTTTTAGTACTTTATCTTCTGTTTATTCTATTCTTCCCACTAACATCTTAATTCTCAACATCCTTATAGCTTACAAAAGCCTGTGATTACTACCAGGTGTAATTTATCCCTTAACCAGTATATGCTTTAATAATGCACTAACAAAAGTTCATACACATGTAATCACTCCCCATTTTGTTTTTCTTTCTCCACACTTATGGCCTAAGCCAATTTATTCATTTGCCTAATCATTTGAATATATTTTATATGTGCTTCTAATTTTTGGATTTTACAATCAATAAGTAATGGAAGTATCCTGATGCACAGTTACTTATGGACCTTATGAAAGGTCCTTCAGGCAGCACAGTAAGCTAGTTGAATGTACTATTTATTTTTACTCAATTTCACTGTAGCAGTTGGAAAAAATACTATACAAAATATGGAGTGAGCATTACTTAATTGTCATAGTTTGTGATGGTGACATAGAACCACAGCTATTTTTAAGGAAAAGCTCCAGATTTTGCACAATGGCTAAAGAAACACAATTACCCAAAATGTACTGGAATATTTTAATTATGGTGAAAAAGAAGTGCATGTCCTGAAGCAAAACTTCTGAGATACTCCGTTGCATCTGCATACTGTCAGCTGAAAGACCAAGACTGTAAGTTTCCAATGTTTGCTGAAGGAATTGCAGAGGGGTACACTTGTGAATGTTTTTGTACAACAAAGGATATGACATGGGATATGAGAAGTCAATAGAAACCTGTCATTCAAATTCTGCTATGCTAACCTCTGCATGCTGCAAAGCCAACAAATGCTTTTTTCTTCATAATGCCATTTGTGAAGTTAACTGATTGGCAAATACAAGCAATGAGAAATAAAATATCTGCTTAATTGGTGCTTTTCCTTTAAACAATATTCTACTGAGATTATTACAAAACAAGCAGGCATGTTAGATAATGCTAATAAAAGCACTTCATATAGAAGAAATATTTCTCCTTTATAGTGGTGATACAAGTACTAAAGGTCAGTTAAGTACAGTAAATGAAGCCCACACACTGTGTATCATTAGTAGCTGTATACTACCTTCCAAAATTCTCAGAACTTTTTGAACTGAGTAAACAATCAATCAGAACATTGTTCTTGTCAAAAATATCCAGTGATGACACCCACAAAAATGCAGAACAAATTGGTGATGCTCCCACATTTGTTTTAGCACTGGAGTATAAATCAGCAGCATATAAAAGGGTAATCAGACAACAGAACTGACAGAAGTGTTTTACAGTACTCAATAAATCTCATGCCTGAACAGAAAATGACAGAGCAGCACTGAAAGCACTGTTTGCTTTCCAGCTCTGCAGTCCAGATCCAGCAAATGATGAGAAGCTTACAACAAGACACCAATGAAATTAATGCCTCAAAACCTGAAGTTGTGAAAAGCTTCAAGATCAAAAATCTTCCATAAAGCCTCTTTATGACCTCAGTGGTATTTGGACAGATAAGACACACTAGCTTCTGACCTTTAAAGATCCCTAACTGCTTGATGGAGAAGAGTTTCAATTTTAGCAATGTCAAACAATTTACAGCTGAACTCATCTCAGTAAGAGTTCTTTCAAAAACTGGTGACTGGTGTCTTCAAGAAAGGGACTCTTGGCAAAACCTGGATTCCACCAGCAGAAAAATAAAAATAATATACTGAAACAAGGGATTCTTCTGTGCTCAGGGCCTTCACCAAAACAGAACTTGGACTGTGTAAATTTTAAGTACAACTGATGTTACTGATACACAAGCTAGAGCAAAAAAACTGAAATTTGGATTAACATCTTTGGGAGATCTTGGAGCACTACTGTCACGTTGGCTGGGGCTGAACCAAGGGAATACGATATATGTTCTAGCATATCATCACAACATATACTCATGAGACAGAAAGAAAGGTAAAGAGACAGAAAGAAATTGAGAAAGAAAAAAGGTACCTTACCTCACTTTTAAATTGCCTTGCTGTGGTTGTCCATCATAAATTGATAAAATATCAAAATCTTCCTCGAGGGCAAAAGTATGAAATGACAATTGTATCCTGTTACGCTCTCCTGTGATAATGATCCATGTGCAGTTGGCATAATTTGGATAACCATGAGGAAATCCAGGGCTTTCTATAGTACCATTTGGTCCCTGTACTAAGCCTCCACAGTTCTGACCTGAAAAAGAAGAAAGGAAAATTTGCTGTTGGTTTTCTTTTCCCTCACCCAGAATATATTCTTACATAAGTACCTATATGTAAACTTAATTTTAAAATATTTTTTTCTAGGTTACAAACAGCACATAAAATTGCATTGATGCCATTCTTCCCTTCAGATTAAAAACCCTCATAGCTGTATTTTCTGAGACACTTAACATCTTTGTACACAGTGAATCATTATTTAAGGTTCTGTAGTATTAACGATGTATGACTTATCCATTCAAATGTGAAATTTCAGCATTAGCCTTAATGCCATAAACTCAACAGACTGACAGTTCTAATGGCAAGAGAGTGTTCAAAACTTTTTGGCAAATGCCATTTTAAAGGTTTCTATATAAGTACTAAAATATGAGAGTTTCTGGCATTCTGAAAACTACTTTAACATGAGGAGCAAAATGTAGACACATTTAACACCCTTTGTTTTGCAACTAATCAAAATTTCTACACTTTGAAGACGCAGCAAACTTTCTGTGGTATAATATTTCCCATTGCATGTGTTTTGTGATAAGAAAAGTGGGTTTTTTATTTCTTTGGTCTTTTTGGTGGGTTGGTTGGTTGGTTGGTTGGTTTTCGTTTGGTTTTTTGGTTTGTTTTGGGTTTTTTTGTTTGGGTTGGGTTGGGTTGGGTTGGGTATTTTTTGTTGTTGCTGGTTTTTGTTGGTTATTTTTTGTTAGTTTTTGGTGGGGTTTTTTTGGTACTTTTTTGTTTGTTTGTTTGTTTGTTTGTGTTTTTTTCCAAAATACAACACTAAGGGTTTATTCAGCAGGCTTTTGCATGTGATTTGTACCTCCTAGAGACATTGTGAGGGCATGATAGCTCATTAACAGGAAGTCCTCAGCAAGAAACCTTGACTTACAGTGCACACTCTTGCTAGTTTCTACTTGATTTTGTTAATCCTCCACACAACAGTTGCACTGACTCCGAGTTGGAGAGAAGTGTTAATGAAATATTTGAACAGAGAAAAATATAAGGACATTCTGTGGACTGAAATACTTGGATTATTATTAGACGCATTTTAAGCACTTCAGAACAAGTATAATCCCATATTTTATTGTTATAACTAAACCAGAAGAGTATTTCTGACTGCAATTTTGTTTTTAACTTCCCAGCAGTGGGTCTTTCAGACTGAATCTTTCAGAGAAGTGCTGTCAAATTCTTGTGGGAGATTTCTAAATCTTAATAAAATGGATTTAATAAAAGGGATTTGCTCCTAAAACTAAAGAACTCACAAGTAATAATTGTTTTACTAAATTTCAAATATAACTCTAATGAATAGATAGAAAGGCTGTAGGGATTTGGGAAACTTTTAAAATAAAAATCTTCTCTGGCACACCTATCATTTGATTCACCTTAATAAGACATCTTTATTATCCAACATTTGCAAAGAAGGAACCTATCACACCATGGACTTAGCATGAATGTTTCAGTTATGTACCCTTCACTAAAATTTATCAGCATTCTTGCAGACACTTGTAGATGCATTGTATCCTTCTTCCTACAACCAGAGGGGAAATGTCATATAAACCCCACAAACAATTTAAAACTATTTAATTACTACAGAACTGATGCTCTGAAAACAGAAAAGGAAAATTATAGTGACAGCCCACCACCCTGTTACTCTGACCAGCTACTTAATGTCTCCAACATCGGTTTTGGTAAGTCAAGTACCTCTTGCAAGTTGTACTGCACAGCAACCTTCCTACCACTTGGGTGAGAAAGGTTTCCATTGAAAAAGGAGTGCATCTTAGCAATTAATCTAAAATCTGTCAAAGACCCCATTTTAGGAACAGAAATTTGTAATTCTAGTGTATAAAGAATATAGTACACCATATGTAACTACATATGTAAATGCAGTCTTTTAACAACATTTCTGACATCCATGGAGACGAACAAATTATGTCCCCAATCTCTTTGGGAACCCTAGAGCTGGCTTAAAGTAAAACTTTATTAACCTTTATTTTTAAGCTTTATTAACTTTATAGTTATATGGTGATAAAGTTTATAATATAAACTTTATTAACTTTTATTTTTAAACTCCACATTGCTGGGGTGGTAAGTGAACACTCGCAGCCCCCACATGACCATAATTTAGCTGTTTCCTTACACAGATGCTTGTTACCTACTTGCAGAAGTTGTTTTAAGTACCAGTGATTGCTCCCAGTTTTATTCCAAAAGGTGTTTTGTACTCCTATCTGTAGACACAGGTTATTGTACATTATTATTTTGGAAAATAAAAAGACTGTAATGAGGAATAAGGCAGAAAATGTTTTACTACTTTTTAACTTAAGCATTTCTTACAACACAGAGTCCTTTTTTTCTTCACCTTGCTTTTACTCTCCTATATATATTCCTCAAGTTCTGAAACTATTCATACACAGGTTCTGAAACTATTCATACATATATTGCCTATTCACTTTGTACCCAAGAAAACATGAGGCAAAGGAGGATCATAAAGAAAAACGATTACTGTGAAATGCTATTTAGGTTTGTTCTTAATTTTACATGCATATATAAATATATACTTATTTACTTAGTGTTCAGTAAAAAAGCAGCAAAACTACTAGAAGAAATTTAATACACAGTTAATTCCCAGAAAACTCATTGCTGCACACATGCAATTTCAAGGAAGTAAGCAATACTCAAAGATGTTTTAAAGGCTATACAGACCCAGAAAACACATCTTTAAGTCTGTCCCTGCCTAGTTAAGACACAAGCTTGTTAATAGATTGGAATCTATCTGCTATCTATATAATACCTATTTTGTCAATATATGTAAGTCTAAAATCTTCTGAACAGACGAATGTTACACCTTGTCAAAGTAGTAAATTCAGCATCAAATCACTTAAGAGAGATTCAGTTGGAAGATATACTTGTAGAACAGGAACAAAGAGACTTAGGGTGACAGGTAGCAGCAAATTAGATAACAGTTGAGCATACAATATCCCACAAGAAATAATGCAGTTTCTGATTATAGAGACACCACAAACCAGTAAGATTACACTGATGATACTAAGAATATTTAGTATCTTATGTGTATTTTAAGAGAAGAAGGAGTCATCAAAGTAAAGAAAATAAACATATCAACAGGAAAAACTTCAGAAAATATCAGCAGAGATTAAGTAGTTCTGCTGGGCTGAATTTAGACTGAATATCAATGAATACACCCCATATTCAGTACAATATGAGTATACTGAAATATTTTAATGCTAAAGGCATATTCGACAGCCATGATTTGTATGACACCACATAACTGTTTATATGAATATAAACTATGCAGCTATTATTATTTTTCTGTCATATGTTGTCTGTAAGAAGGCATTTCTGGACAGCTATTTTTATCTTATGATATAAAAAGTGTATTTTAAGAAAACTGATGCTCTTGGGTTGTAGTTGAAAAATATTTAAAGTGACTACAGAACTATTCTATTTTTCAAAGTTATCTTGCATATCCTGCACCAGTCCTATTGTACCTGCTCAGGCTCAATATTTCTCAGTTGTGATCCCTAAGTGAGTGCCAATGAAGAAAACAAAACACTGCATTTTGCCCTAAATACTGGTGTCAAATGGGTGGTAGAATCACTAGGAATCAGCATAATTTTAATATTGATTTTCTGTAAGATTTTGAACAAATTTCACAAAATAAAAACTTATAAAACACTTCGAAAAACAATCAGATTTTTATTTTCCTCGGCCTTTAGGCTTATTAATCACATACTCCCCCCCACACACTTTCTACCCTGTTTACCATATTCATCGATGTCTGTTTGTTTGTTTGTTTCAAGTTTCAAATGGTTCTACAAAAAGCATGCAAAAAGGAGCACTTCTCTTCTTGTAATTCATAAGGTAGTCTGTGGAAGACTAATATATATGTATACATATACATATTTATATAATAATAGGAATTTTTGCAAAATACATGTATTTTGAACAAGAAAACTATAAATTGCATCAAAAATAACCCTAGTAAAGTCAGTGATGCTAAAGATATTTTGATCAATCATGATAATGAAAATGAAGTCACACTTATTCTAATGACTGCAAGTACCATTTTCCATTCTGCAGCTACAGAGGCTGAGAAAATACGTCTAGCAAGACCGGATCTTCCTCATTTCTTGAAATAGTTTCTAATATGATTTTGTTATATTAGTAAATTTAATAAGCAAGAACAGGTGTGCTCAGCCAGGTCAAAGGCTCATTCTGCTCAGTACCTTTTCTCCAACAGGAGGCCAAAGGAGGGAGGACTTTGACAAAAAAAATCCCTCCCATTCATGAGCAGCATCTCACAAATTTCTTAAAAGAAGACATTCCAGTACCCTTGTCCTTCTGTTTAATAGTCCTTCATAGATTTCCATGAACTCATGTCTGAGTCATCCTCTGAGTCTATACTAATATCTAAGGTCTTTTAGGTATTGTGGAGGGAATCCTAAAACAGAAAAAAAATCCCATTTTTTTGTTTGTTCAGCATTTACCATGTTAGGTTCATTTGACACCCCAGTAAGTTTATACATGAAAAGAGAATATACAGATGATCTTTACCTATGCTTTCTATGCCACTTAGCATCTCACTAACATTTGTCATGTTCCAGCATCTTTTATTTCCAAGTTCAAAAGTTCAATTTCATGCAGCTATTCTTTGCACCTGTGTTTTTATCACCTTTCTATAACCATTTTGATGCTGTGTTATACCCTGCATGAGACAGGGATACCAAAACTTCTTGTAATATTCAAAATGTGTATGCATCATTTACACAATGATAATTTTAATCCCTTTCCCTCTTCTCCCACTAATTTTGTATTTTCTTTTCTAAGGTAAGTGGTAGCTTGATGTTTTATAAGACTATGGATTATAACTAATATTTCTTTTCTCTGGAATTACAGTGAAGCTAGAGCCTGGTATTTTACATAGAAAAATGTGATAGATTTCCTACAGTTTTTTACTATGTACATCACATCACATTGCATTCGTCTACTCTGAATTTTATCAACTACTCCAACACCCCCTTACTTGGTCACATAAGGCTATTTTTTGTAATTATTCACAATTGCTCCTCATTTTCATTAACTCATCACTTTTGCAGATCACTTATGAGAACACTGAACACACATGCCAGCACAGATTTCTCTGGGATGCCATGGTGACTCCTTCCTTTGAAAAAATATCCATTTTCTCCTAGGGCACAACTTTTATCCAACCTTTCAGCAATGTACAACTTTCTTATGCCCTAGCTGATTTATTTCCTTTACAGCTGTTACTGGGGACCCTCATTCAATGTCTTTTGGAATTCTGATGCCCTTTATCCACATTCAGGCTGACTCATTCAGAGAACTCCAACAGGTTTGAAAAGCATATAATTTAAATCTTTTTTCCATATATCATATTTAATCATGTTTCAATTGATTCTTTC
Organism: Rhabdornis inornatus; assembly: GCA_013397075.1. NCBI lineage: Eukaryota > Metazoa > Chordata > Aves > Passeriformes > Rhabdornithidae > Rhabdornis > Rhabdornis inornatus. The sequence continues at coordinate 438,081 of VWZS01004667.1, read as the reverse complement.
CTTAATAGAGTTTCCTAACACAAATATCAGATGTTCCAGCTTTTATACCTTAACACCCCTTGGTCCCGTTTAAATATGGGCATCTAAGGTGAATTGAAGCTGGAGATTACTTTTGCTGTGCAGCAATTTTTTTCCTAGATTGTCTTTTAAACTCTGGATAATACATGGTGCTTGTGACGTTACTGTTTGTCTGTTTGTTCCATAACCTGTTCTGCCAAATTTTCAACTTTAAACAGAGGCATTGAGGAATTTTCCACAGAGAACAGTTCAGGCATGGGAATTGCAAAGCATATATATTTTTTTCTGTCTTCCTTAATCTTGTCTTTATATTGTTAGTATCTATTGGCCCAGCAAGAATCTCTTCCAGGGTACTTGCTCCACCTGTTTTCAAAAGAAGAGTAGTTTTTAGTTTTACAAAGCTGGCCTGCAATGATCTTGGACACTAATATTTTATTTCCAGAAAAACCTTCAGAGAGGGCCCAGCAGCCCCTGAATCTTACTGGTTTACACTGATACATCTGCTTGCACTCACCTTACCTTGGGATTATCTCCCTCTGGCACAAACAGCACTGACCACTTGCTTTCAATATATAGCAGATGAGTCCCATCATCTCTCTCCTTTTTTTGAGGCCTTAATTATAGGAGTTGATGGTTAGTGCCTTCAAAGATTTTAAATCCTCTCTCCTGCACAGCAAATTCAGACACACATCTCTCATGGCCCCAGAGCACCTCAGGCTTGCAATTTTGACTTCTTTAATTCAAACATGTGCTCAGTTGCAGAACTGTGTTACAGCAGTGTCAGCCACAACTTAAATGACTTTGAGCAGCAAAGTGCATGACAGCAACAGTTTCGTAAATACGACTTTTAACAATAAGGATTAAAAAAAATGTTCCCAATAGTACAAAGAAGTGTTATGTACACATAGAACAAAAAATATTTCCTGTTGAACTACAACAGATAACTACAGATTTAAATTGTTTCTGGTATCAGATGAGACAGTGGAGCAGTAAGACACGAACAGGTGGTTTGCACACCTTGTTTCAGCCATCACTTTTCCCTTTCTCTTGTGTTTTCATGTTCTCTCTTTGTATTTCCTCCTCTCCTTAGCTCTATGGAATCTGCCAGCACTTCCTAGTCCCACTTAGACCTGCAGGCCCAGCAGCCCCTGCCATCAGTTGCTGTGCTCTTCACTGGGCCTTCATCACTTCTTCCTCATTAGTATAACCTCAAGCCATCTTCTGACTGTCTTACTACTCAGTAAAACTGCTATTTCCTAAATAACTTCAATCAAGAATGGAAATGTCAAATGGCCAGAGAGGCAAAAGCACTATTCTTTGAGGACTGTTTTAAATAGCATGTACCTTCCTCAAGTGTCCTTTAAAAATCCGTAAGAAACCTCACAATACCATTATGAGGCATTTTCCAGAGAATTAATCAAATCAGAAAGTACTGAGATTTTTTTAATTTAGGCATCAGTGAAGATTTACTCACAAGCAAGCCACCATCTTTACTGGCATAGCTAGAGCGTGCCCCAGCACAGATCTCACAAAGAGGGCACCAGCCCCACACTAGAGTCCACTTGCTATGCCCACCATCACTTTCCAGCCTCAGGGAGAACTGGCACCACAAGGCTTTAGCACTTTAGATATTTAAACATAATCAAGACAGTTCTAGCACAATGTGAAATGAGAACAGTGTAAATTTACTCATTATATTTTTGCAAGACTCAGGCAAAAATAGTTCAAGAGAATTAGTGAGTTTTTTTCAAAATTATTTGATCTGAAATAATTAATGTCTGGGGTCCAGATGGGTTATTAATTAAATAATTAATGACTGAGGAGACCTCAGTGAGTGACAGCCTGTGTCAGGCCCAGGTGGGACGAGGCCAGAGCCTTCCTGGCTGCAGTGGGAGCCCATGCAGGTGTGCGAGTCCGTGGGTGCTGGTGAACATCTGGACAGATGTGGTCATGAGCAGGGAACAAGGAGAGGAACACAGGAAGGCTTCTTCAAGAAGAAGACTCTGGGCTGGACAACTACTGCAGCCCAGGAGAATTGCAATCAGCTCCATGGGTGGGTGAGTGGAACACAAGTGCCCAAGACCAGAGATGGGAAAACAGCTGCTGGTGCTGCCTGAGCTCATGTGAGCGTGAGCGTGTCTGACTCTGTTCTTCCATGCAGCCAGCTGTGCACATGTGCACATGTGTACATGTGTATGTGGTGTATTCTTGTGTTCTGTGTGCCTACTGGGAAAAGCTGCTCAGCCTTGTCACTGCCTGTATCTGGGAAAGAGATGGCACAGTCTCACCTCTGTTGCCTGCCTGATTCAACCCTTCCAAACGCTATCAGCTGCTTCTGAATCATTAAATATTCTGTAGCTTGGCACTAAGGGTAAATATAGAGGAAAAATGGCAGCTAAATCACAAAACTTAGATGGACTTCCTTTAAATACAGATATATTCAAACCCTGCAATTTTTGGCTGAGACCAGTCTACGACCTTCATGGAGTCCCTCTCACATGAGATGCTTGAATGCATGTAATAACCTTTAATTCTGATGCAAACATCCACAAGGTGACTGGAACTTCATCAATCTATAAAACATTTTAAATTCAGACCTTCTAGCCACAGGATATATATTCATTGTTTGTGCTGATGAAACATAAAAGCTGATGTATTTAAAGTCTCAGATTGACTATGACAGTCAGGTGCTAGCTTTTTCGACCATTTCCTATGTATACTTAAGTCTTTATCCAGAACTCAACTGAAATTGAATGGTCCTAAAGGTTAAAGATTAATATTACTATTCAGCAAGAAATTCTGAAACAATTCTGCCATAATGCTAGCTTTGCTGTGTACCAGAGCAAAACATCTTAATTGCTGGTATGTGAAAGTTTTTATTTTAATTAAGTTCTAAATGCTGAAATGTATATTATACATAAACTAGATTATTCTGCCATTACAAATTGAGAGAAAGATATTTCATATTCTCTTTTCAATACTGGATTGCCCAAAAAGACCAATAAATCACTATTCACAAAGGTTAATGGGGAAATAAATTGTGGGACAATATTCTCTCTGCAGGAAATACTTTTTTTTTTTTTTAAAGGCTTTTAATACTTAAAAAAAAGATCCCGTGTATAACACTATCAACTTTTTTTGCCACTGGTTAGTAAAGGCAAAAAAATAATAATCACTCTAATAATCACTCTCATAAGCACTCTCACAAGGCTACAGCTTGACAGTGCTTCATTCTGACAGAGCAATAAGTTCTTAATTTAAAGCAGCTAGATTATATGAAGTTGGTTAATCCCTTTTCCTTTGAAAATATATATTTTATCCCAGTAAAGCAAAGATCTTTGCATACTCTTCTTACTTCCTTTGAATTTACTCCAATTGTTCTTAAGATTCATCAAAATGAAGGAAAGAAAATGTATCAAAAAGAAGGGAAAGCAATGCAAGTCCTATACCAGATTTGAAATATGCAGAAGGTGGTGTTGAAAAAGTTCTTTTGCAGAGAGTAAGATCTTATATTTAAAATTCTGAGCTAAAGGTAGATTTAGTACCCTTGAAAAAAAGATTATTTCTCATAGATGCAAACACATTCTGCAAATGGAGATGACTGACGACAGGTTGGGTTTTATTTTTTCTACTTTTCTAAGATAAAGCAAAATAAATGGAGGCTTTAGGTAAACATAACTATTACTGTTACAGTTACTTAGCAACAGCTGGTAGAATTAGAGAGCATTGTACAGCTCAGGTAGATAAAAGAAAAGCGCTGATTTCATTGTTTGTGAAATACTCAAACAATAAAAGAAACTCTGAGCTTCGCTGGAACAGGAGCAACACAACTGTAGGAAGACGACTCTGAGGATTTATTTACTTCTCTTCTGCAAGACTCCTAGAACATACAGCATAATTGTCTGTACCAAATCTGATCACTTCAGCATTGTCACTTTGACTTTCATTTTTTATTGATGCCTTTTATTGATGCCACTCTCCCAGACCACTTCACTGAGAGCCTCGCTCACATTTCAGGATCTTACAGCAGCTTTTGTTATTATAATCTTTGCCACAGGATGCCTACACCATGAGGCTGAAAAGTGTGCCATAGCTCAGGCAGTTTGATTTCAAACTACTACTAAAGAACTCATTGTCAAAAGGCCCAGTTCTGCAGACCAGGAAAAATCCATTTGCCTTATTGTAACTGCTCCATGAACAACATCTACATTAACTACTTTATCTTCCCTTAAAATTATTACTTTGAGCACCACTTCTGTTATCCAGCAGGCTTTCCAGCACTTTTTTCCATTGTCCACACAACTGGTCCAGAAAAGGTTTCAAATTTGTTCATCTCTGTTACTTGAATTCATCCTTTCTTTGAATTTAAAACAGAGTGGAGTCAACTGATATCAACTGAGAAGGACAAATACTATCTTGCAAATTAAATGGGTAAGTCATAATGAGGAAAAAGAATGAGTGACAATAAATTTTTCAATAGTCATTAGAGAAGTTTCATTTTCAAAGATGGAAGACTTATTTTTAGAATTTAATTTAGAAAGATCGGATGACATTACATTAGGGTTTAATGTTAAAGCTATCACTTTGTTAATAAACGCACATTTTGCAGGAAGAATTTTATCCATAACATTAAAAATTATATTTTATGGATCTATTGCAAGAAATCATGAAATATTCTCCTTGACAGGTGCATTATTTCTGTACACATAATTGTGCTTCTGATTTAGATGTGAATTTTATATAAAGCAGAATATTTGCACCATGCAATGCATATACAAGAAAGAAGTATGAAAAATTAACATTGTAATAGAACACAGTATTACAGCATTAACAAAGTTAAAAATAATCAAAACATAGATAAAGGGGCAACACATGCAGGCATAAATCAGAAATTTACACACACAAAACATATACAATCTATGACTTTCATTAACATCACCAAAGATGGAATGATGCAACAGACACACAGTCTCTCAAAATTATAAAATTGAAGTACAGCTGTGTGAGACATTCATGAATGGAACTGAAATGATGTGTTCGAATAATCTTAATCACAGGAAATTTAGTACCTTATGTTTTGTATCTTATTGATATGTTTACACAGTATTAAAGTAATTTCTTATTTTAATGGGGCAATAGGATGGCATGAAGGGTGATGCAGCTGCTGTGCCTGAGTCATGATATCAGTAGCTAAGTTTTATGCACAGCTATATTCTGACTGGAGTAGTTAACCACCATCTTGCAGCATCAATAACACTCTCAACTGCATGAGTAACTGTAGGTCTGATTCAGCATTGCTCCAAATCCTTTGGTCTTATCTTCATGAATTCAAAATGGCTCCAAAATTCTGCTAGTCTGATTTGGCAGCCTCAACTCATACTGGAGTAAAATGAGTTAGGAATAAGATATTTTTCTATTTCATTGCAAGATCTAGTTTTACTTCTCCATTATGAAACATAATGCTTCAGTGTTAGGTTTTCCACTGTGCAAGCCTCAAGCAATTACTTATATTTGTAAATAATAGCAAGTAATGTTGTGAACTGTAAGGAAAATGCAATCAGCATTAGCTTTAAGGTACAGCTGATTAGAATAATATTTTATAAATAGTATATATATAGTATGTCTATTTCCTTATTAAATACCTTCAGCCCATTCAAATGATTCAGATATACTACAGAAATAAAAGCAGTATTCAAATAAATTAAGAGACCTAAATTAAGATGATAATACAAACTGAAACTATAAAGATGCAAGAGGATGTTTATGATATTACATAATTAAATGACTTAACCTAACAGTGCAACACTCCAACTATATATCACACAAAAGTTTCTCATGGAATTATGGTGGATGCCATTTTAAATACTAAATTGAAAATATTCAATTATTTATGAGAGGTAAATCATATGAAATTGAAGAAACTGAACTTATTTCAGGCTTTTCATGTAGCCTGTGCCCCCACATATTGTGTCTATATCACAACACACAAGCACTATTTCAGGGACTAGTCCTGAACTTGATTTCTCAAAGGGATATTTAATCCTTGATTAAGGCATAATTGAAATACGCAGAAGAGATCTACACTTTGCAAGAATATTACAAGTAAAACCTTATTATGTTCATTTTATGTGAAATATTATAAAAAAGAAAAAAGCTGTCTGCATCACTGACTCATGCTCAGGAACCTGTGTGACTGACAGGAAATGCAGAGCCAGAAGCAGCACAGCAAGCAGATGATATTCATGTTGGCACTGCTAAAGCTGGTTGTGCCAGGGTGGGTGAAATGTAGGCTGATCTGCCATGTCATGTAGGGCTGTGTCTGTGGTGCAGAATTGTTCTCAGACCTGTGAGCTATTCTAATGTCCATAGTCACTGCTTCCACAAAATCATAAGGAAATTCTCTAGAATATTTTTAATTTATTACTCACAGGAGATACCCTTATGGTTCCACAATGCAAACAATTTTCTCAACAAGGTACAAATACAACATTGTGTGTCCTTTCTCTAGGTCTAAAATTGTTGGCTTTGATGTTTGTGATAATCAAGTGACCTGACTTTAAAAAAAATAGTTGAGGCGTGGGGGTAATGGGGGGCGGAAGGCATTGGTCCTGAGATCCTAGCCTTTCTGAACAGTAGCACAGTTTATCTGACTATGGAAGTGTCTAGGGGTATTATCATACAACCACTGAAGTCAATGCCAAGGAATCCACAGACCTCAGTGGGAGAAGAATCTCCTGTGTAAATACAGACTATAACAATTTATGTATCTGTCTTGCTTCCAGGAGAAAAAAAAATCCAAATAGGAAGCCATTGGAATGTCTCAACAGAAGTGCACGTGCCTTTGGGAGACTGCACCTGGCCCTCGACAAAAGCAGGAGAAGAATCTCAAGTATTGGCTTTCACTTATGTTACATCAGACTGCATTATGTCAAGCTGTCTCACACCTCACCTGACAGGAACATTTCTGTTACAAAACATAAAAAGACCGAGAAAATAGCAGTAATTTTGAAACACGTTTATGTTAACTGAGGTGAATAGTCAATTAGCAGATACCATAAAAAAAGCTCTAATTAGAAGATTCTTGTACCTAAGAATAAAAAGCCTTATCAACTCCACAATTTTTATACAACTATAAATTATTAATTCCGTGAATATTGTTATTAATAGTGTTTATAGTTATTAAACTATGTAAGTTACATATAATAGTTATTAAACTACAACTGTATGATTTACTCTTGAAATTCTGAAAGTGCTCACTTTCTGTCATTCCCTTAGCCCACCTAACTCCCAGTTCACCTTTCTATCTACAGCTGTCCTTATTCAGGGAGGAACATGATCATATGTGTGTGAAAAACACTGAACATATGGCTCCTGTGGTAGAAACTCTAAAATTAAATTGTCCACAATGGCTTGCAGGATAGATAGCAAAATGTTGTGTGATGCTTCAGCTATATTATTGACTATTTAAATTGATTATTTGCTTAAGCTTCAACCATATCGTCTTCTTTCTGTCATTGCAACCTATACGTGAAGCTGTGTAAGTCAAGGTATGGTCATGAGGTGCAGTCATCCAGTCCATACAAACAATGTCCTACAATTTCACAGAAAAAATCTGAAGTATTAGTGTATTTTGAAAAAAAAATTAGGATTCACAGCATTGTATAGTTTATAATCAAAATCTGGTAATGAAATACCACACTTATTATAAATAAAATTATTACCTGATTAAGAAAATATTGTTTGTGATTCTTGTCATTTGACATAACATGTAGTTTCCCATGTTTACATTTATAAAGTGTTTATTCTGTAGGCTATTTAAACAACTAGAGCCAGCAAACAGAACATCAAAGGTCACACATAAAAGTATTACCATATAGAATTACAGTACTTGATGAACGAGACACCACCCACACACACTTCCCTCAATTTGGGCTATTCATAAAAAAACAAAACAAAACAAAATCTTCAACAAACAGGTTTATTATTAAATATCTTTTACTTATCTTAGTTATTTATCTTCTGCCCTCTTTAAGCCAACTGTCTTTGTGTCACACTGCAGATTTTCAGTTGATACAAGCTGGCATGTCTTCACTAGCTACATCACATCAGATCAACTGTAACACTAGTTAAATTTCCAACTCATACAATGATTCTATCTCCTTCCTGCCTTCTTGCCTTCCTTCCATTTTCAAATGCTCCTTTGGCAATGACATTTTATTATTTACTCTCTAATCTGATCTTCGTAATGATACTCTTTCAATTACGTTGTTATTTCTATGTTTCTGAGACAAACCCCTGTATACATGACTAGTAATCAAAGCAAGTGCAGGGAAGAGGTCTGTTTACAGCATTTGTTAAATATTTTTCCAGATTATCTGGCTGTTAAGTTGCATGATGGACAGAATAGATACTGCATTTAGCTGCAATTTCAATTGCTTTTTCTATGTGAAGAGCTGAAGGAAGACCGTGATACTGAGAAATTCCGTTTTGGCACAGGTACAGTAACACTGTGTCCTAGGCCATCTGAATTTTACACATATAGCAATGGGTTCCAAGCTACCTATTAGAACACAGGAGAACCATCGTGAAGTAGCTGGACTGTTGGAGTAATTTGTTCATAAAACCATGAGATTCAAAAGTCAACAGAATGCTTTAAATTATTAGAGGAAAAAAACAGAACTGTCATTAAACCCTGCTTAAGCTTACTGTCTAATCTGCATTCTGGAAAAAAAATACAAACCCACTATCTTAACAGAAAAGGTGCAAATAAGATTTACAAGGATGATTAAAAGCAGAAAATAGGTTCTGCACAGGGAGCCTAAATAGAGTGATTTTTTTAGCCTGCAAAAGTGACTGCTGAGGGCAAAGGTGGGAGAGGTCCATGGCATGACAGGGGTAAGAAAAAGCATTCTTCTGTCCTGTTTTTCATTTCTCTGTTTTCATTTCTCAAAACACTCCTTCTGCTGATAAGTTCAAGCCAAAAGGAGTTATCTTTTCAACTAGTGTATAAATAAACAGTGGAACTAATTTCAACAAGAAAGCAGTTATACTGTAGCAATCGGGAAATTAGCAAAAGGAGAAAAAAAAAGGAATGGAAGATACATTAAGAGAATTTTAAAACGAAATATAAACTTCTGGCATAGCAAGTCTCTCACAGACCTAGAAGTGTCTTTGAAAATATGCTTACATTCTTAGTTTTTCTAGACATCTGCTATAATACACCAGGCTCTGGACTTTGCTCAGCTCTACCAGATGGGAGGTAACACTGAAGAGAGATAGACCTGCAAGCATCAAAGGTTATCCATGTCAGATTCTGAATAACCTCCAATTAATAGGTTTTATGTTTTAACACTTTGGTTCTTTTCTTCACTGAAAGGCTCTAACAAGCTGCACATTATTTAGGCATTCTTAGCCTTTGCTTTTATTGCCTTCATGGAAAATATTTACAGAGCTAACTACATTGGTTCCCTTTTCTTTTTAAAACTTTTCTTTGCCTTTTTTTCCTCTTTTTTTTCAAATAAAAAGAAGCATCATTAATAGCCAGGCTGATCAGTAGTTATAGTTCCTGATCAATGTTGATAGTGATAGTAGCTATTACTGAATTTCTTCAACCACACATTTATAATGAAGAGGATTTTCCAATTTCTCATGACGCATTCATAATATGGGAGCTCTGGGAGGCCTAATATTTGCATAAAACATTTTTATTATTGTTTGTCTCAGTAGGAAGCAAGTAAAAGGAATACACATGGATTAGACTGCCACCATGAGACTATCCTGAGCAATAATTTATGAGGAAGAAACAATAGTTTGTAAGAATATAACAGTTTGGCACTTGATTTTCAGAGACCCTGTTCAATAAACATCACCTATTAGTTTGTAAAACTATGCCTAATTTGTGCTGAATCTCCCAAATATGCCATTTTGATGCATTTACAGATGCTATAAGTCACAGGAAGACCTTGGAAATTTATTTTGGGATGCTGGCATTCACATGAGAATGATATAATTTCTTTGCCAGACTAGCTGGACTGTCAGCAAGTTACGGAAGGCCACCAAAGAGGTTTAGTTAAACACCATAGCAATTTTTCTGAAAGTCCCCACAAAGACAAAACTTTCATGAATAAGAGAGAAAAACCATACATTTTTCTCATAAAATAACTAAATTTTTGGTACTATAGGTCAGCTCTTCAATGAGCCAATTAAGAAAGTTGAGAAATAATTTGATAATCGGCAACTTCACAGTGGGAAAACGTGTCTGAAACCTTGAAATACTGGTTTTGCATGGTTTTGCAAGATATTCCTTGAGCCAAAAACTTCCATGAGACCACTGTATTCACATATATCCTTCTTGAAAATATTTACCTTTCAAAAAGGATAGTGACTGAAATGATTGATGAAGTACTTGAATAAAACTCGTTTTGATCCTTAGCAAACAGATTTTCCTTAAGCTGTACACAATATGAGTGGTCAGAACTGTGAAACCAATGTATGCCCAAAGTAGAGAAAGAAGCTTGCCTCTTACAAAGATAAAAATATTTGTACAGAACAGTAAAAAAGAGAGATGGTTGCAATTAACAAAAATGGGTGAATTAGTAAAACAAGCGGATGGTGGTGATATGTTCCTGCAGATTCACCTTATGTATAAGAGCTGATAATCTGTTTCATTTGTAACAAAGTTGTTTTCATTTCAGACTGAAAACAAAACTTTAGTAAGTGCAGAGTTTTGACTTTTTTCGGTTGGAGTGTTTTTTAATGTTTCTAGTGAGAAGGTCCTGATTTCCTCTCCAAGATAACGGTGCTATGTTCTTACTAACACGACTAGTGATTTTTTCTACTAGCATAAAAGTGTTTTTTGGTCCTATTTAGCATTAAAACTAGTTGCAAATAAAAGCTCTTTTCAATGAAATTCTACTTGTAAAATATTTTGAGTTCATACAGTATTCATTAAGGATAAATGCAGTGATGACATTTTTGTATTTCACTTGCTGTTGGTGCTTTTATTTTGTTGAATTTCACAATTTCTTACAAGAGTGGCATGACATGTTTTAAGGCTATTTTCTCCCAATTCCTCAACCAATATTAAAATTCATTATTTCTCTTGGGTATGCTAATATAATAGCTATTTCTTTTTCTAGTACTACTTCAGAAAAAAATTCAAAACTAGAGGAAAGTAGTATCTTTTCTGTGTTAAAATGTGCTTGGGAGACAGGGTCACTGTATGTCTCTGCTAGTTTTATGAAAATATAGTTCAACTAGGGTCAGTTATGACAACATATTTTGAGTTTGAATTCTAATTTTAGAGCAGACAACACCTCCACTGAGTCCTTCCTCAGGAGGCATGCTAAGGCTCCATGTGGTTTCTGGGACTGAATAGTGAGTGTGTGTACCTCATTGTCACACATTGATAGTACATATTCAAGCCCAGCTGTACGATGGGTCAGTGACTTCCCTGTGCTGCATGCTTCCAGTTGCTTTGGACTGGAGTGAAGTATGGTATCATAGAGAGGAAGAGGGGATGTTTTTCCAAAAATCACCGTAGTGTGCATGAGTGCTACACACATACACACACACACTCTACACTCACACCCTCCACTCACAGAACAGGAAAAAATATGAAACACTGAACTAGAAAAAGCAGGAGAAAGAATGAGATCCATAGTAAAAGGCTGTGACAAAGGGAGGCAAAAGATAGTTAGTTTTTGGGGGCTTTGTTTTTAAAAGTAAAAAAAAAGAGAAAAATCATAAATATATGCCTTAGTCCCATTAAAAAAATAAAAACAAAAAAATACATAAAAAATTCTTTATTTATGCATGCTGACAGTCTTTAGTTGTATAATCACATATCCATACTGTTTAAATTCTCTCCTTCACATCCAATCTCCTTCCATTCCTTAATCACTTCTTTTGCTTTGTAAACATTCTCCAGTTCAATATCATTATTGTTCTTTCCTAAAAAAAACATTTTTTTTTCTTTTTCACACAAGCTACTTAAAAGAATAGCAGGTAATCGAAAATAAAATCTAGAACTTTTAGCTAGGTGATTGCAATTTTGCCACTTCATTTTTTCTAAATCTTAATATTTACTATGATATAAAATTTATACGAGTAGACTTATTAAATTTATCCTCTAAAGAGGGATTGAAATTTCTGCACAAAGAGAAATCTGCCTGGAATATAGCATTCATTAAATGTTATGGAAAAGTATACAAAAAATTCTGCTCCCTCTATAGAGTTTAGGCAATTGCCTCAAAAACCATATGAGGTCTATTTGACCAAAGCTTCTTAATTATGCAGATCTCATACTTTTCAAAATCTTATGCTAGCGGAAAACTATGGAGCAATAAGCCCTGTGACAATAAAACACAAGTTAAAGTTCACAGTATGGTTTGGACCAGAAAGGATCACCTACGCCACCCCACCTCCATAGGCAGGGACACCTACTGGGTTGCTCAAAATCCCATCAAATCTTGAACACTTCCAGTGATGGGGCAGCCACAGCTTCTCTGGGAAGCTATTCTACTGCCTCATTCCTCTCATCATAAGAAATTTCTTCCATTACATTCACCATCTTTCAATTTAAAAGCATTGACTCTTTTCCTGTCACTACAGGCTCTGGTGACAAGTCTTTCTCCTTTTAAAAAGCCCACTTCAAGGAGGCTTAAAGCCACAATAAGTTCTCTCCAGAGCCTTCTCCAGGCTGAACAACTCCAACCCTTCTCAACCTGTCTTCATAGAAGAGGTGCTCCAGCCCTCTAATAATTTTTGTGTCCTTCCTCTGGACCTGCTGTAGCAGGTCTGGGTTGTGTGCTGAGGACCCCAGTGCTGGATGCAGCACTCAGGCAGGGTGTCATAAGAGCAGTATCACCTTCCTCAACCTGCTGGTCACTGTCCTTTTGCTGCAGCTCAGGAAATTATTTTCTGGGCTGCAAGCGCACATTGCCAGCTCATGTCCAATTTTGCACCCACCAGTATCCTAAGTCCTTCTCTGTACGACTGCTCTTTCATCACACAGCTGGAAGACCTGGATTGAAGCCTACTTCCCAAAAAATTTCTGAATTTTAGCTAATGACTATCCAAGACAGAAAGCAGAAGATCTGAGAACCAGCATAAAATCTAGGCCTTTGCTCCACTAGCAGGGTTTCATTTGAAGAAACCTGGGAACAAATCAGCAATTACAAAAACGTAAAGTGTTTAGAATGTCTCAGCTGGTATTGTAAGACAAAGTGCCTGTATTCCAAGGGAGAACAGTGTGGTACTCAGCTGTCTAACGTTTCTAATTACAAAGGATTTCCTAGAGCTACCTTTCATGACTGTAATGTATATTGAGATCAACATTAATTAGGTCCACTCTGAAGTACACATGGTTTTCATAAACTTTCTTAAGTCTTTAATGAAGTCTTTTTTAAAAGATACTTTAAAAATTCAACTACACTTTTATTCATAGCTGCCTAGACAAAAAGATCTAAAAATAAACCCTAAATATATATTACTAGTTAGCAAGTTTTACTGACAATTTTTCCTTTTTTTTACATATCATCCATACCCTAGAGACTAAATTATGTCAGGTTTTTGCTTTTGTTTGGCTTTCTAATGAACATAGAACATATACAAATACGCAATATGAAAATATAAAATGTCTCATTTTAAATGTAACAACCCTGTTTTATTCAACAAAATTCAAACTCTCCCATGAGCAATGTTTTCCCTTTGTCATGTATCATTTAATCTGCAACCACAATTTCTTCATCATCTGCAACATATTCTAAAGATATTGCTTCAAAATTCCTTCAATCTTCTTCCATCTGCAAACTCTATAGCTATCAGACCAACTGACCACATCCTAGAACAATTTCTTAAGGCCTCCCTCAATGTAGACCTGTTCTACATGTTTTCTTTTTTGCATTACTGGTTTGGAGAACTTTCTTCCAACTTCACTAAGTAGTGGTGATTTCTAAACACACAGTTCTGACATAAACTTGATTCTTCCTCTGACCTCACTAGCACAGTTTTCTAGAAGTCTTATAAATGTCAGATTATGCTTATATGTAAAATCATTGTGGACAGGATTACTCTCACTTAACTTTAACCACCCAAAGTTAGTCATGTAATCTAGTCATCAAGGCTCCCATTTTAGAGATTGATGAGAACTTTAGAAGTGTGAATCATTCAATTTTATCTTAGATATAAAATTTACAAAGATATGAATCACCTATAAATGTCATTCTCCATTGTCTTTTTAACAAACTGAGATCAGACGAGATGTCTAAGTCTTACGTGGTTACCTGATGAGATGCTAAATAACACCTCACCTTTCCAACTCAGCAATACATTTAACTATGCATCAAACTTGGAAAAGACAAGTCATTCCAGTCCTCCCTCTAGGAAACCTCTTGTGCTCAATTTGAACATGGAATTGACCCATTACTGTTGAAAAACTTTTTAGCACTTCTTTGGGTTCTGTGAAATTTATGCAATGAATTAATTTTATCTAATATATAAAACCTTACAACAATTTTCTATAGATCATTTTCTTACCAGAAATTATAAGTGTTCTATCAAAAGGAATTAACACCAAAAGATTAGTTATTATTTTCCTAAATTACAGAGACAAAATTGATTGCTAAGTACATTAAAATCGAAAGGGAAATCCTTACAAATCTTTCTTTGCTGGGAAACCAGCAGTAATAGGCTTAATTTAAAGCAAAATAAATATGTTTAATTAAAACCTTAGAATTTTAAATCTCCTTCATGTAAGTAAATAGAAAAAAACATTTATGAGACTTTCCTCTAGAAAAGTGTATATATATAAATAGATACTCTTTAATGTTGGGAAAGAAGAAAAATATTATTTGCTCTTATATTAGCATTAGTCTAATGAACTAAGAAGAGAGTACTCGCTTGAGAGAAGTTCGAAGTCTATATTAATTCCATTTTAAAGTACTGTTTTTTCTTTCTAGTCTATAATCCTTAAAAGAAGAAGCAGCTTTACCTCTTGGCTTCAACCCTGTGAAGGCATTTCACAGCTGCAGCAGCTGAGTAAGTTCTGAGCAGCTTAACTTTTTAATAGAAGCAGTAGTAAACTTGCTAAAAATGTATGCATTTATATATCATGTATATATACATATATATAGTGTATATATATGTGTGTGTATACATAAATATATACACATGCACACACAGATACTTTCAGGACTATGTTGGATGTAGAAATTGCATTTATAAAATGGTTTCACATGTGAAAGAGTTCTATAGGCTTTTCATGAGGGAAGCTATTTAAAATCTTCTCTTTTGATTTGTAGGAATACTTCGTAATTGACTTCAAAAAGAAATTGCTTATTAAATTATATTGCCAGTACCATGTACTACAGTTAGGCATTAAGATCACTACAATTCTGTCAAAGCATATTTATTTTGACAGTATGAGAAATGTATCAGTTTCAACAGATGAGAAGAAAAGGATCAGCAAAAAACAAAAAATTCTGAAAGCCCAGGAATACACAGAAGAGAAACAACTCGGCAACTTTCTCTTTCCATAAAAATCAAATTAAATAAAACTAAACAGGGACACAAGGATGAGGAAGTGATTAATCACCGCACATCCTTTAGGATTGCAAAATTTACAAATCAGTCTTTAATAAAGGAAGGAACTAATCTGGGTTGTAAGGGAATATAAAAGGCTATTCTTATGCTCTCTATGATCTTCGCTTTGATTTTTGAAGTTAAATTCTGTTGTTCTGTGTATTGATCACATTTTGTATAGAGAGATTGTGATCAAGTTGTTTGAGAGCTTTCTTCCCAATTTTATCTCACTATTCTTGGTTTGAAAATTTATTCCATGCATCAGAAAAGCTGCATAAATGCACTGTTTACAAAAATAGTAACCCGAAAATCCTTTATACATAGTCAAGTCTCTTATGTATTGAGGATTATAGGAAAGATGCTGAGCCCTGCTGTCCCATTAATGATAAAAGACGGAAATAATCTGTGCTTCCTCCAGATTTAAAAGAGCTTTCCAAGCTTTTTTTTTTCCTCTTTCCAAATTCCATAAATTTTGTGACACCATCTAACTATTATAACATACAGTGAAAAACTCTATGTTTTTGAGAAGGTAAAGACAATGCATTACACACCACTCTTTTCACAGTAGATGTATGCCATGGCTTTGCAGACTACATGGAATTCGTCAGCAGTATGTGTATAATGAATATTGTGGTGCCTCGGTCCAAATATTAACACTGAAATTACAATGTACATAACGTTTTTGGTGTCTGAAGCAGTGGTGTGAGTTATTCATCTATGCAGGAAAGAGGATGTGTCCCTAATGATCTCCTAGGCAGCAGAAGGCTCTGCCCCCTCTGATAACCAAATACTGCAAATTATGAAGTAAGAACCTAGGAGAATGATACACCTAGATATAGGGGTTAGTCATGCTCCAGATGATATGCAGGAATTCACAATAATTTGAAAGATTTCATGGAATTTTAAAATGTCTCAGGTTAGAAGAGACCCTAAAGGTCATTTAATTCCAACCCCCCTGCTAAGGGCATGGACATCTTCCACTAGACCAGGTTGCTCCATGCTCCATCCAACCTGTCCCTGAGGTTTGCACAGGATCATTTGAATAGGATCTTGTATTCCACTCTCTGATGAGCTTGCACAGCTGGCAACAAGAAACGACAGTTCCCTCCCCAGGCAGAGGGTGTTCAGGTATTTTCTGCTTGCAATAGGACCCTTTACAGAAAGGACTGGCTCCTTTTACAAGTTTCAGATACTTCTTTGTCACTGACCTAAATAAAAAAAAAATTGTACCTACAGCATATTAGAATATGAATACCTAGGAAACTTTGAAGCCTTGACTTGGTAATGAGAAACTATCAAACTGGAAAGCCAAAAAGAACAAAAAAACCCTAACCAAAACTGAACTTCTGGATCTGGAGCCATCCAGGAAGGGGGGATTCAAAGCCCTGAATCAGTCACAGAACCTCCAAACAGAAAGGTAGATCTGGCAGATCCCTGGGCTTAATCTCTCATATTGATTAGTTGGCATGTTTCTAAAATTTCTTAGATGAAGGGAAATCTTATATTTACTATATGTCTGATTAGATGCATATTTCTTTCTTTCAGAAAATACTTTTCTTGTTCTGAAATATGCTGGTTTCAGACTAAAGCACAAGGCCGAATAACCTACAGTCACTTATGTGTTGAGTCACAAAATATTTTTCTTATCTCTGAGCACAGATACTGCAGACATAGGTATCTAGTCTAATACTTTCTCTGGAAGACTGCAAAATTTTTATTCAGGTTACTACAAACCCTACAGTCTTTATTATCAGCTCTTGCTTACTGAGCAGATCTTTTTTCATCAGCAAAACTACTCATTTTAATGGGAGATTCAAGATTAAATAATCTTTTATCAGTATCAAGGGAAAGGTCCAAAATTTGACAGACACAAGTACTAACAAAAACACTTTTATGAGTGTGTTGCTATAGCACATATATAATCTTTGTCTCCTAAAATGTAGCTGTCTTCCTCTCTTTATATTCATAATTGTTCTCTTATGACGTAACTACAACTATTTTAAATCTATTCACAGGCCAAATGCAAATATGTATAAAATCTCACAAGTTAATAGGAGATCACCAATGTAAGAATAATAATTTTGGTAGGACAAAGTAGCATTTTTTAATTATGTGTACTTACAGCTGAAAAATGCATTCAATTTTTTTGGACTATAGATATTTATAAATGGATCAGAATTTAAATATTANAAAATTATGCCTAATTTTTCATATTTTGGTGGTTTTCTTCCCTTTTTGCATAAGATGCAGAAAAAAAAAAAAAGAAAAGAAACTCCAAGCTAAATGGAAGGAAATTGGAAAATATTTGTTCTTCCAGACGCATTGCTATGTTTAACCTAGACTCCTGCTAAAATTGCAGGCCTGTCTTCTTTCTTCTTTCTTTCCTCAACCACTTTCCTCACACTGTTTTTAAGATAACTTTGCCTTATCCATCCAAGGAAAAGATAAAAACATTTTTCAGACAATTAATTTCCCATCAGGTCACAGAGCTAAGGAAATTCAACCCATGGCCTTATGATGAAGCACAGGAGAAGCAGCAGAGGATGCTGCACTGTGGCTTGCACTAAGGCAATACTGACATAAATTGAATTCTCATTTTCAGTTTAAAAATTATAATAATTATTTAGAAAACTCAGTGAAAAAGAGTCGTCATGTATGAAGCACGTAGAAAACTCTTAAGACTATTAACTGCTCTATTGAGCAGGGTTGAAAGACTGAAAACAGAGGCAAAATTAGAACAAGACACAAAACTAAACTGGGTACTGGACTTTGATGTCCAGTAGTTGTGAATTTTAGGTCCCTAGATTTTGAAATGCACTCGGTAAGCTTCCTTCAAGAAAATAATTGACAGGTTAGGGATAATATTTTGTAAAATAACCATCTAACACTGGTAAAGTGTATTTCCATATTTAGTCTGTTGATGGTATAAAATCATTTCACTCACTGCAGTTCTCAAGATCACATGTATCGGTTTATCCTATGCATTTATAGTACATCATTGAGTCCAAAATCCTCCTCTGGCAACCGAATTCAGTTTCGATATGAAATGGAAAATACTACTTTAATCCAAAGTTACTTTTTGAATTTTTTCCAAAATACATATATAAATAAAACTGTAAGAGGTCAGATGAGAATTAACATGACAGTTTGAAGAATCGCACAGCAAAATAAGTTGGAGTAGTTTCAGGTCATTAAAAAAAAAAATTGAAAGAAAGAAAGTGTGACCTTCCTAAAAATGGGGCATTGTTTTCCATTTACAAATTAAGACACAGTTTTAACACAGAGATCTGCCATTAGATTCATATTTAGCATGTAAATCCTGCACCAACATAGTGAAGTCTTTCAAAAATGAGAAAAAAATACATGCAAATTAAACAGTGTCAAAATCCTTAAATAATTCAATATTTAAAACTAATTCCTGATCACAAGTATCGAAGATAGCATTTAATCAAGTTGTCAGAATTCAAGCATCACTAAACAGCATTTCCACACCAAAACACAGATCAAGAAACTGCTATACTTCATGAGAGTATCCATATCTTTTCATCAGTTCAGAACCACGGATTCTCAATCATTTCTGTCAGAGGTAGGGCCAATTTCAGTGGTTCCCAGGTATGCCTGTCCCTGTATATATGCAAAAATACTAATTTTGCATAATTTTAATCTGAACTAAATATTTAATTCTGATTAAAGAAAACAGAGAATAATAAACAAATACTATTTTAATCAAGTCAGTACTTCAAATCACCTGCCAGGGTGAATTCACAAATTCTTTTAGGAGCAACAATCAACACTATCTATGAAAAATTAAAAAAAGCTCCCAAGCTCTTATAGGTCACCTCTTTCCATTAATGGCTTCATATAGTATTGATTGCACAAGTTCAGGCATGTAAATCAATAGTGCAATCATATGCTGAATACTCTTGTTCTTGCAGCACAGTTGATGGGAGAAGATAAAAAAACACTTGCCTGCCTAGACTTATTCTATAGTCTGTTTATCCCTATTTTGCAATTCTTCTATATATCAAATTTCAGCTCACTGAAATATTGTGCCAAAACTTTTCATATGAAGGCATATTAAAGTTACCTAATGATCAGAATAATCTATTTTTTCTTTGTTCTCAAGATAAAAAAGTCGTTAAATTGAAATAATTTCATAGTCCTAAGATTTCCTTATTTTGTTCTGTCAAAACATAATACTAACTAGAAGCATATTAATAGCATTATAGTAGTTCTACTTAGCAGTCATTTAGAGCCATTATTAAATGAAAGCTGGTGTATTTGTTTAACAGGGAAGTGTACAGCCTGCCTTCAACTCACTGAGGGGATGAATAAAAGCATTGCATGCTGTGAACTATGCTATGAACTGGGACCAAGTCAGCATTATTATAAGCTTGAATACAATGGTGCTGCAGAACCCATGTTGACAATATTCACTTCTTTTCAAAAAATGAAAAAGGTTATTTTCCTACATCTTGTAATTTATCACAGGAAAGGGATCAGTGTCCAAAGTAACATATAATAGCATATTATATTATATCTAACTCTGCATTCACATTTGGTCTACTCACTTTGCACTTCCACTGTCAGCCTATATTTAAGGACATTGTTTGCGGTGTTTATCTGTTACAGAAGTCCTTTATCTATGTCAGAAAAAATACTGATATACAGTTAATTACTGATACCTGCATTTCAAGAACAGTATTACTAAACTGAACAAAACTACTCTTAAGGTATCAACTTACAGTTATTTTCCTGAGGAAGATTTAAAAGCCCTGAGACACAGAAATAACTAATAGAAGTTAAAATTGACTCATAGTGTTTTATTAATTTTATTAGCATATTATTGGAGATGGGGTGTTTGTAACACTTTTGCCCAAGAAGACAACCCAGTCACCCTGAAAGATCCACTTCAGCATATCTTTAAAATAATGCCTTGTAGATGTTTATGACATAAGACCATTTGAGACAAAATCATGTCTCTGCACAAATCTGTAACATAGAGATATACATATACGTGTGTACAATTTTCATCTATTTGTCAAATTTGTTTGGTTTTTGGTTTGGGTTTTTTTACAATTAATAAAATGCCTTCAAGTTCATATGAAGTTCCAGGCACTAAAAGCTAAGAATTTTTTTACCCTCTGCAATATTTCTTCTATTATCGAACCTATATATACATATATAAATCATAGGACTGAATTTTGTTCAGAGTTGCTTAGGCATTTTGGATAAACTAATATGATATCTTGGAAGATATGTCCACAAAGATATTCCCATTAATAATGGACCAGAGAGATGCAGAATACATCTATTTCTTCGTTTAATGACTGGGTGCTAACATCCATTGCAGAAACTTGTGCGAAACCTCCAGGCTTTTAACTACTGGAGAAAAATACTTTACTGGCATTCTCTTCCCAAGAAAACACTAATTTTTGGATGCTTTTAACTTCCTTTTCCCAAAAGTTACGTTTAGAAATAATTTGCATGCCCTGCTCATGCATTTTCAATTGCTTCCTGCTCTACTCCTGTTATAGTTGGAGAATAGTGAAGTAAGCCCATTTTGATCCAGTGGAAGCTGTGTAGTGTGCATTAGCTATCCATGAAAAGCTCAACATGTCATTTTGAAAATAAATCAACAAATTCTTCAATAGGGTTCCAATGGTTTGTCTCCTTGAGAAGAGAAGATACAGGTTGTTTCAGTTTATCAATGAAAGCAATGAACTAATTACCACAAACTGATAATTCTGTGCATGGCATATTCAACAATATTAAGCCTTACCAGTTAAAAATATACAAATACTGTATCTTTTATGTAGTTCTGCTTTTGCCAGCTCCCAGGACCTACTGAGGATGGAGAAAAAGAAAATAAAAAAAAAAAGCATGCTCTAAAAAGCTAATGTTCACTAGGCTCATTAGTTAGGCTAATTACTTAGGCTAAGTAAAAAAGCACTGAAAACAAGGTAATTAGAGTAGTAGTTCACTTGGCAGCTCATGCAAGTGTACCCACTGTGGCAAATCCAGGTTAGAGTCTTCATTTTCTCACCTTTGCTGTTATTTTAAATTGACTTAATTGGTTAAACTTATTTAGCCAAAACAAGTTGTATGCATTTATCAAGACTTAATTGAGGAACTTAATGGAGGAACCCCAGCAAGACAAGGGCAGTGATCGCCTCTCTGAACTTGGCACTTCTGAGGCTGCGCCTCAGATCCACTGTTCAGTTCTGGGTCTCTCACTAATAAAGACATTGAGGTGCTGGAGGGATTCCAGAGAAGAACAACAAGGCTGGTGAAGGGTTTGTAACACAAACCTGATGAGGAGCACCTGAGGGAGCTGGGATTGTTTAGCCTGGAGAAAAGCTGGCTCAGGAAGAACATTATCCCTCTGTACAACTACCTGAAAGGAGGCTGTAGCTGTCTGGGGGTCGGTCTCTTTTTCTAGGAAACAAGTGAAAGGACAAGCAGAAATGGCCTCAAGTTGTGCCAGGGGAAGTTTGCATTAGAGAGTAAGGAAAATTTCTGCCCTGAAAGGGGGCTGTCAGGGACTTGAACAGTCTGCCCAGGGAAGTGATGGAGTCACCATCCCTGGAGGTATTTAAAAATGCATAGCTCTGAAACTAAGCAGCATAGTTTAGTGGTAGGCTTGGCAGTGCTGGGTTAAAGGCTGGACTTGATCTCAGAAGTCTTTTCCAATCTAAACTATGATTCTAATGCCATATCTTAACTACAGCCATCAGTGTTTTACTCTTTCCTCTAGCTGGGGTCATTAGTAACCCAAAAGACCCCTCAGGCACATTTAGATGGGAGGGGAAGGAACAGGGGGAGTGACAAACCTGGAAACAGCTGTGAAACAAAAAAAATTGAGGTTTCAAATTGTTTTGAGAAGAATATTCAAATATCCTTCCTTCCTTCCTTCCTTCCTTGGCCACCCTCTGAGTGACCAAGAATTTTCAGTCAGACTGCCACGACTATTCTTGCAAACAAATTGTCCCTATAAATAATAATCACAAAAAAATCCCAACTTTATATATAGATATAAGGAGTTTTCCTTAAGATTACTTTTTATTAAACTGTAATGAACTACTGCAGCCCAGAAAAGGACTGAAGCATGCCAATATAAAATCTAGGCAATTCAATTTAAAACATCCAAAAAAATCCCTGACTATAATGCCTCTGAGTTTGTAGAGTGCTTAGATTTTCATCTCTTCCCCTGACACCAAAAGGTGCATTAGTGTACACTCCCAGAATTTTAGACACCTTCACTGAAGACAGTATCTGAACAGCTAAGATTTTGAGTGATTTACAAACAAAACACAGTTGGACCCAACTTGTCTACTTGAACATGCCTCCCACACACTGATAGCACTGAACTCAGCACAAAGCACAGTAATCACAGTCACTGTATATCTCAGTGCCATGGGGTATTTGCATAATAGCCTATTGGTTACAACACTCAGACTATGTGGGAGGCCTGGGTCCTATTCTTGCCTCGACTTGACAGGATTAAAATTCAGATTTTTCACTCCTCAACTACTATTGCCTCTGAAATAATTTTTAATTTTTTTTCGTAAAAGGACTACTGCTCACCCACTGCAGGTCACAGGGCCAGAAATTCAAGCAAGCCACAAAGAATTTGACTGCAGCCACAGGAAACTGGAGGCTCATCTTGGAGCATCCCCTAAGAATGGAGAAGTCTAGGTTGTTTTGGTTTGATTTGGTTTAGGTGTTTTTGATTTGGGAATGTTTAGGATTTCCATATTTACATGGATACTGAACAACAATTAAAATACATGAAAGCATTTAAATAGAGGAACAGGGTTTGATATCCAAAATCTGTCACTCCTTTCAGAAGTCCTCTGCCACATTTAATAACCCGCAGATGCATAAATTCCTTGGCATCGACGCATTGCAATAGTGGTATATCACCACTGTACTGTACAGCTAATTTACAATACTTTGTCTTGCATTGTTTTTTATACAATGAACTATCACATCAGCCCTAACCTAGAGGACTAAAACAAAAGAGATACAAGAGTAATGTTTTTCACCCCAGACAATATAAAAGCCAATAGATTTATTTAATATGGAAGTTCTAGGATTTTATTTTTCAATTATTTTTGCTTCCTAAGTAATCTTAGTGAATTTCTATATAATATCCATAACCATAAAGACTAAGAATGGAACAAAAATGGAGGAAACAGTCTAATTAGCAAATATTGCGCATTTTTCATCAGCATGGAAATAATTCTTCAAGGCACCATTGTGAAGAGAATACACTTTACATGGTTCTTAAATGCATTTAATGAACTCCACCATAGATCTTATGACTAATATGTTAAATATCTTTCAGGTGACCTTGATTTAGCTGTATAATTCACTATTATTCATAAGTTATCATAAAGCAATATTCTTGGTGAGTCAGAAATTTCCTATATTAAATTCCAGGGTAAAATGTGGATCTGTAAATATTGAATCCCTATTTATATGCAGTTCTTTTCTAGATCTCCAGTTTATGAACAGTTATCTCAGAAAATCTTCAATTTTTAAGTCATGATGTGTCTTTTTATAGTATCTTTGTACAAGAGTAGAAACATCATAAGCTCCATAAAATTAGGTGTTTTGCTTCTGTTTTGTACCTTATCTCAATCAAACAGCATTGAAAAACAGCTCTGTAGAAAGGGACCTGGGGGTCCTGGTGGGCAGCGTGCTGCTCCTGCAAAGACAGCCACAGGGTGCTGGGCTCATCAGCAACAGCATCACCAGCAGAGATTAACAAGTCATTGTCCCACTCTGCTCAGGGCTTGTCAGCCCACACCTGGAATAGTGTGCTTAGTTTTGCTCCCACTATATAAAATAATGTGGACAGGCTGGAGAAGGTCCAGAGAAGGGCCACAAAGATGATCAATAAGTGGGAAGTTTCCATGTAAGGAAAGACTGAGAAAACTGGGCTTGTCCAGCCTAGGGAAGGGGAGACCTTGTCAACATGCTCCAGTACTGAAAGGGTGGCTACAAAGAAGATGGAGACTCCTGTTTTTACAAGGAGTCATGTGGAAAAGATGAGGGGTAAGACTCTGACTGGACCCAAGAGTATAATTTTTCACAAAGAGAAACATCCGCCATTGGCATAATCTCCCCAGGGAGGTGGTGGAACCCCAGTGTGGGACACTTTAAGATTCAGCTGAACAGGGTGTTGGGCTGTCCAGCTGTCTACACTATCTTTTTGCCAAGAAAGCTTGTACCAGATGATTCTTGAGGTTCTTTCCAACCTGGTATTCTGTGATTCTATGATGGGTCTCTACAAATGGATAAATAATGTTTTAATGAAAAAGTTCCATTTTTTATTTCTAGAATCTTGGTAGAACCACACTATTTAAAATGCAGCAAATTATTGTACGTAATTTTCAAAGAGAGGATAGAGATTCTGTATACCTTTCTCCTCTTAGTTTTTTTAAAGTAGTGTTTTCAGTGTGTGTTGTTACACATTTCTGAACCAATTTTACCACCTTTTTCTTCCTATTGATTTCATATTAACTTTAGGCATAAAGACTGACACTAGCTGTGCTCACCAGAAATCAGCGGAGATTCCAGGTCTCTCTGTGCTTTATTTCTACCAGAATTACATTAAAAACTTAGTTCCAATGGAATTAATTTAAAAGATGGTGGTATTCCCCCCCCTTCTCTACATTTACATCAATAATTGTAGCCAATGTGTAAGAAAGTCTCAATCTTCCCAATAAAGAAGTATGTTAAGGAGACTTGTCTGTGTAGGCTTTTGGCTTCACATATTGCAGAAGTTATTAAATTGACAGATTAAATTTAAAAATATGGTAAACAAAACCGTGATGTTACATGGCCTTCAGGACAAGTTTCACTGCCAGATATTCTTCCTACATTAAAGCTGGAGTGATTCTTAAGTATTCTTCTATCTATTCCTTAAGATAGATATTATGCCACTTGAGTTTCTTCTTGGGCAATTACTTATCCAAAATTATAAATAACTGCTATTTCTTTGAAGTGCCACAACAAACTTGCTATGTCTATCTCTTTCAGGTGGGAGAAACTTCAACCCATGCTAAGTGGTATATTCCATGTAGATGTTATTAAAAGCTAAATGAAAATTCATGTCAGCTTCAGTTAGCCTAAAGAAGGCTGATGAAACAATTCAGAATTTTACTGTGGATACATTTAAGAGGATTTTTTTCACATGGCACACAATTTTATGGTGGAAATATTTTCATGTAATACTATGTTTAAACACACATTGTTGAACAATAAAAACCCAGAACAGAATAATTCATGAGAGAGCTCTGACAATGTCTGTTAACATAAACTGTCTACATGCAAACCAATCATAAAGGCAGTAAAGCTTTTCTATTGTCAGGACATGCTTTTAGCTTAAATGGAGCTTTTGTCTGAATTCATACATAAATTCATGTAGATGTAAGATTCCATATGGAAAGAGCACAAATAATCTTATAATATTTTCAAATTTAGTAATATAAACTATGAATTTTTTTCTACATTTCAAAGCCTTTAATTGAAGATACAGAAAGGGATTATAAAAATTCTTTTTGTTTCCTAGTAAAGGAATTATGGAAATCATTAATTCATTCTATTATAAGGATATTTTGTATTAGTGCCCCAGAATTTCAATCTTAGATCTTTTCAGTCCTAAATCTGGATAAGCAAGTATAAAGAGATGCCACACTATTCATATATATGATGTGCTACCATGGGGCCTGTTTTCTTTAACATCTTGATCAATGACACAGTGAGATCAAGTGCACCCTGAGAAAGTCTTCAGATGACATGAAGCTGAGCAGCGCAGTTGACACAATCGAAAGACAGGATTTTACATGGACAAGTTTGAGAACTGAGGCCATGGGAACAAGTACAAGTGCAAGGTCCTCTACCTGGGTCAGGGCAGTTCCAGGCATGAGTAAAGACTGGGAGAACAACTCATTGAGAGGAGACCTGTGGACAAGGACTTGGATGTTCTTTTGGAAGAAAAGCTGGATATTATGTGCTAATGTGCACTTGCAGCCCAGAAGACCAAATGCATCCTGGGCTGCACCAAAAGCAGCATGCTAGGAAGTGATTATCCCCCTGTACTCAACCATCATGAGACCACACCTGGAGCAGTGTATCCAGCTCTGGGGTCCCAGAAGAAGAAAGACATAAGTCTGTTAGAGTGGATCCAGAGGTGGCCCCGAAGATGATCAAAGGGCTGGAACACCTCTCCTATGAAACAGGCTGAAAGAACTGGGATTGTTCAACGCAAAGAGGAGAATACTCCAGGGATACCTCACTGCACCCTTTCAGTACTGAAAGGGGGATTATAAAATAGGGGGACTTTTCACATGGAAAATGATGGGACAAGGGGAAATATTTTTAAACTAAGAGAGGAGAGACTTTAGATTAGATTACGTTAGATTAGAAATTCTTTACTCAAAGGCACTCTAACAGGCTGCCCAGAGGAGCTGTGGATGCCCCACCTCTGGAACTGTTCAAGGCCGGGTTGCATGGGGCTTTGATCAAGCTGATCAAAGTTGATGGCTGGAGGGTTGGAACTATTTATGACCTTTAAGTCTCTTCCAAGCCATTCTGTGATGATTCTGTGTTTCTACCATCTTTGTATAAATATACCATAACTCTTCATTTCAACTCACCATATCACAGACAGGATCTATCTATAATGAGAATTTCAATCTCATTTATGGAGACAGAGATACTTAATAAAATCAAGGAAATTAGCAAAATTCTTATGGTATATTAAAAGATCCTATGCATTTTGAGGGTTAGCAGGGAATGATAATATTTATAAATTAATAACTCAGACCTAAAAAGGGAGTTTGGGAAGGGCTTCTTCTTGGATGAAGCAAATAATAATTATTTAATAAAAAGTCGAGTGTAAAAGATTTCAGTTTATTACTTAATAAAAAAAAAAGGAGCAGCTGCTCATGCTTCCAATTTCACTGGCCTCCTTTTTTCAAAATATAAAATATTTATATAAGGATTACGTGTTTTCTGTACTTGTGGAAGAACAAGGTGGGGTGGGTTTTTTGTCATTATCTCTTTTTTTTAAGTCTTAAAAAGACACACTTTTTTTCTTTGACTTCTTTTCAAAGAATCATAAGTGAATACATTTGAACCAATAAAGCTACAGTCACAGGTGCAAGTTATTGACATTACTTGTATAAAGGACATGGTCA
Source organism: Rhabdornis inornatus (assembly GCA_013397075.1). NCBI lineage: Eukaryota > Metazoa > Chordata > Aves > Passeriformes > Rhabdornithidae > Rhabdornis > Rhabdornis inornatus. Next base: position 410,269 of record VWZS01004667.1, on the reverse strand, counting down.
AGCTGTGTAACCTGTCAGGTTTATTTAGCATTGCAATGTTTGGATAAATGCCATCTAACATAGAGACCCTAACATAACCCAGTTATGTATTTGATCAAGAAGGTCTTTAGGTTCTTTTCATGTGGACAAATTTTAGGGGAAAAAAAACCACATGAATCCAGGATAAAGGAATTTGTAGAGAAAAGGATGCATGAAATTGGAAGATAAGAGCACCATGATATCTCACTGATCTTATACTTCACACCAAAACAAACAAAGGAGAGGAAAAAAAATAGGGGGAAAAAGAAGCACACCTGATTTTGGAGAGAATCTGAACTCCAGGAAAGTGTTAGCAGCTTTGGCAGATATGCAGAGGTGTCCCTGTGTAAGCAAAGGACATCAGTCCTCCAGGAGTAGCACACTGAAGATTTCCCCAACTTCTCAAACCTTTCTACAGCCTGACTGACAGTTCTTCCCCCAGCGTGCTCCATTTTCTGAGTTATATCCCTGCATAGCCACTGCTCCCCATCTGCTCAGCAGAGGGTGGCTGGGTGCCCAGCAAAAGCTGTTGCCACCAGGACAGCAGTGTCCCAACCCCATAGGATCCACAGTGCTTCTTCACACTCTCCCTGGCACTGAAAGCATGCTAATGACATATACTATTTAGCACTCGTTCATGCTTGATCCATTACAGAGAGAACGCTGTTATTAGTAGGAATTTCCATATCACAACCATATTAATTTCCAGAGCATGGTTTTGACTTGCATTACAGCCAACAGCAAGTTTCCTTCCATTTCAACAGGGCTTTCTCAGACAGGATGAGATTAATGAACAGGAATGGCCAACAGCTGCAACCTCAAGAGATCAATATTGAAAGACCCTCCAATGTTTATAAACAAACTGTATGCCACAAATCACATTTCTCTTGAATATGCATTAGTTTAAAGAAAATTAACTGTCTCTTTTGTCTCTCCAATACAAGTTTTTTCACTACTCAAATAATTTATGAACAATTTCTGCCTGGAATCAAGTGTTATAACATCCTTGAACAACAACTGTGTTTCACCACGTACCTCCAATTCTACCACAACCGTTACTGAGGTTTCAGTAACATGTATGCTAGGTATGATTCTTTGGAATATTTGTGAGGGTAAATCATAGCAAAGGCAGTTCTGGAGTTCTTAATTTAAAGCTGAATTCTATTCCATGTAATTATGCTTCTAAGACATATAAACATGAGAGAAATCCCTGCTGTTCTTTGTCAGAGATCTCAGCTGCAGAGGCTGCTGACAATATATGTATGATATAATAGCTAGCAAGACAGAGGCTATCAAAACCCAGAATATATATATGAAAATAAGCAATTATGCTTTCAAAATTAGTCTCAAAAAATACTGAAATACATAGCTAGTCTGCCAGTGTTGAATTCATGGAAGAAACTTTCTGCTTAATTTTAAGTCATTGTGATTCACTTAAAAGTAGTTTCACTGCTTCTAATTGGGTATAGGAAAAAAGATAGGTTCTAAGACCAGAACTGAAAATGACCCTAACAAATCCCAACAGAAGCTCCCCAGAATTAAAAGGAGAAAATGCAACACAGTTCTATAAAAAATAGCAATCATTCTGATTGAAGAGATCAGATCCCTAAGCTAGGTTTAAAGGTACTTCGATCTAACAACACTTGTTAGCTCATTATCTCTGCTGTTACTCACCCAGTAACACCACATTTCATTCACAGCTTGAGCACAGCCTCAGTCCTTCAGTAGGCAGCAAAGCTCTTCATCTCCCCTCCATTCCTACTCCTTCCTCCTATTCTCCCTCCAACAAACAATTCTGCCTTAATACCACGAGTAGGTTAATTAACCATTGCTTTTCTATTTGCACTACTCTATTCCACCACTATCCACTACCAATATTCCAATTTTCTGCTTTGTAGACAAAAGTGGAGGCCATAACTCAACATCTGCAGGTAGCTATTTAGAGAACAAGGACAAAAAACATATAAGAAAATAAGAAACAAACAAACTTGTATAAGAAAACAAACAACCCTTCTGTTATGATTATTAACTATCTGTGGTGATGTCAGCTCATGCTTTGCTACTGGGATTTCCAAAGAGCAGCTCACATATACCTCACCAGGATATTTTTCTCTAAATGAGAAGATTCCAGCAATTTAAAGTGGCATGACAATTTTTTAACTACAAGATGAGGCTAGGTCTGCATGTTAATATAAATGTTACTCAACTAAATTTAACAATTTCCAAATTGTTTTTGTGTGGAAAATAGTAAAGGAATAAAGCTGAGCCTTTCAGTGAATCGCATCTTAAAGGCCTTAATAAATAGTTTATTCAGGAAAATGCATGCACAGTCAGACTTTTTAAATCCATATCATCTCTTAATCTATGATTTCTATGTAAATTAGCAAGTGAGTTTCTAGACTCCTTTTTTTAATTTTCATTTCTTTATCTCAAAGAACCTTACCAATTTTCATTGTTGGGGAGTGTATTCCTAAGGTCATTTTAATATTGAATTCTACTTTCTGACAATATTGAAAATAAGTGTTCTTTGTTCCATAATGCAGTATTTTAGATATTTCCTTTCATGGGAATCTGAAAATCTATTACTAGAATAGCAGATTCCCACTTATCTGGAATAGGCAGAATTCATTAATTCAGAAATGCTGACATTGATGAATACTGCTAATAAAGAGCCAAATCCACTGGTCTGGAAGAAGACAAACATACGCACTGGTCCATTTTCTTTTTCTCTGTATAAACAGTCAGATGACATTTGGCATGATTTTTAGAATTATAACCCAAAAGGAGAAAACTGATTTATGCAGGACAGTAAAAATTCACTGCCTTTGGGAAGACAGCAATAATCCCCTTTTTGCTGAGAATATTCTTTTCATAGGTTAGGCATGCAAAAATAGTTACAAATCTCTGCTGCATACAGTATTTAGGAAATGAACTTCTGTTTTAAAAGGCTGTAAATGAGTGAATATTGTTTAAAAAATCTATTTTTAGATCTTAATTCTACCTTAGTTTCTATGCCCTCTCCCAGAAACAGAAGTATCATTTGGCCACATAACATCAATCAGCTTGAGGATCAGTATGACATTGTAACCTTGTGTCAAAGATGAATTGGAATTTTTATCACCCATGAAGTTCCCTTCACGAAGATGATGCAATATGATGCAGAAATAGCCATGTACATACTAAAAATGTTTTAATACTGCTTCCAACTCTCATATGAGAAACTTCAAATTGATAGAGAGAAATTAGTAAATTAGAAAGGAAAAGAATGCATCTTGTGATGTGTGCTTACACAATAACACAATATACTGGATTTGGCTGGGGTATAGTTAATTTTCTTTACAGCAGTCCCTTCAGCGCTGTGTTTTGGATTTGTGGCCAGAATAGTATTAATGACATAGAGATGTTTCCATTACTGCTGACCACTGCTCTACAGCATCAAGGCCTTTTCTGCTTTTCAAACAGTGCCACCAGCGGGGAGGCTGGGGTGCACAAAAAGTGAGAGAAGACACAGCCAGGACTGGTGACCCGAACTGACCAAAGGGATATCCGAGTCCGTATGGCATCATGGTCAGCATATAAAGCTGAGAGAAGAAGGAAGTGGGGGAGGCTTGGAGTGATGGCATTTGTCTTCCCATTTGTCACTGTTAACTGTGATGGGCTCTGCTCTCCCGAGCTGGCTGAATACCTGCCTGACATGGGAAGCAGTGAATTAATTCCTTGTTTTGCTTTGCTTGTGTGTGCAGCTTTTGCTTTCCTTATTAAACTATCTTCATCTCATGAATTTTCTATCTTTTACCATTCCAATTCTCTTCCCCATCCACTCGGGGACATTGACCAAACAGCTGAGCAGGATTACACTACAACACAGGAAAATATTACGTTCGCCTTATGTTTTGAGCATGTACAGCTTTTTCTAATGACATAAATTTTTGGAGAGTTTGATATGCTTCAAAGTCTGTCCAATTTAATTTTTTACGCTGTTAAAACGATTACATAACTGACCTTAGTACTTCCCATAAAGTTACCGAGTGTAAGAGAAAATACCATAAGACAAATTCTTCTATCCTAGTATACTAATAGTCTCATAATAGCCAAAATAGGGAACTACTCATTTAAACAAAACAAATTTATCCATACGTCAGAAAAGCAGCTCCCTTTTTAAGTACTGTGAGATATACCACATTAAATAACACCTTGAATAAATGTTTTCTGAAAAATTCATAAAATATATGGAAATTAAATTGACCACAAGCCAGTGTTTTGGAAACAACTTCTTCTTAGATAATCTGGACAATAATTGCCTACTCTTTTTGATATTCTGTTAGTCTCATGATGACATTACAATCTTATTCAGAAAATACAGTTTCAGAAATCATTCTAAAAATACCTATTGTCAAATTTTCTTTACTACTTATGAATGAGAATTCAGTTCAGGTATTTTAGTGCTTTAATCTAAAAACCTTAAGCTATGTATCAAGCTGGCCTTGACATATATTACCACAGGGTATTTATGTCCACTTCTATGCTTCAAAGTGCTTCTTTAGAAAGTGCATTAAAAATTTGAAATAGATGGATTGACATTGATTTCAGATACAGCTTTTTAGTTTTATTGCACTAATTCTTAATAAGTATATAAGTTTTCTCAAATCTTTTGTCATGATTTATTAAGCAAATTGCACATGAACTAATTATAAAAAAAGAAAGGTGCAAATAGGATTCATGTAAAAAAGCATATATTTGATTGAACATGTTTTTCTCTTCTGATTTACATATTATCACTTAGAACAACATACTGGAAAATTCACAGAAGAGAGGTAGAAAATCTACTACCATTGTGTAAATCAGTAAATACTAGGGATACCTATCCAGAGTTTGCAGCAAGAAAAGAAATTTATCATACCAACTCCTCTTCCAAACCCAAATATACAGTGCAAAAGCTCTTTGATGTTGGTCTACAAGAAAAGACTTATGACTCCAAACTGGTAAATTATTAAAATGCCTAACTTCTCCAAACTGGGTTGTAATGTGGTTTGCTATGATGGCTTCTTAAGAAAGGCTGACGTCTTTGCTAGTTTTCTTAGTTTAGCTAAGAAATCAGGATGAAAATCATATAAACTTTCACATGTTTACCTTACAAGTAAACATAGCATTTTAACAAGGTAAAACAGTCCATACATGTCTAACTAACCAGTTAAATTACACCCATAATGGCTAAAATAACTAATTTTAAACTGTACTTTAGCAGTTCTCTAGTGCAGCAGAAAAAAAGGAGGCTGCAAAGATGAAGATGGAAGACCTGTGGCTGCATGGTTAAAGAAAACGTTGTCCTTTGTTTTTTTACTGTCTACAACCAGAAAAGATGTTCCAACAGACACCTGTGTAAATGACCTGACAAAAAAATTTGAACGCTCTCTGTATTTTGTAGAATATTTAATAGGTACTAGAATTTCTGTGGAAGTGTAACAGACATTGGATGTGATGGGGGGGTTGTATAGTCAGGTGAATTCAATTCAGTGATCTAGGGCAGACACAATCTACAAATTTCCAAGAATTCCCTTGAATTCCAAGAACTCCCAAGAATGCTTGGTTCTCTTTTTGAAAAAAAGGAAGAGACTTACACCTATGTCAGTGCTCTGTCAAGTCACCATCTCCATCCCGTTCATTTGGAGAATTCAGGTTTTTGAGACTCTAGCTAAGCACAGTGGAAGAGTCCAGGTAAATGTCTTTTCTCCTTCCGCTTTCATTCAGTTGTTTTTATTTTCTTTTGCTTAATGAGTTTCTCTTTCCAGTCTCACAAAAAGAAAAGAAAGGGAAGTGCAGGGCATGGCAGGACAGGGAAGAGAAGGGACCATGCAAGGTTGAGGGATAAAAAGTAGAAAGAAAATCTCTGACTTTGCCATTCAAAAACCATACTGTGGAACTGTATTGTAAGTGAAAAGACAAAATTGAACTGATGGATTTAGTAAACCAATTTTTGGATTATTTTTTTATTTTGTTATGACTAATGACATTTTCAATGCCAGGGAAGACCAAGGTGTGGTCTGGTTCAAGGAATGCTAGGAAGTCTTCATACATCATTTAGTATATGTAAAATGGGCATCTCAATCTCTTGTTCTAAAATGTCCGTGGTTACTCAATTACTGGAAAGAAAAAGAGGAGAAAAGAAGGGCAGATATAAATAATATGGTCTGATGTATAAATTGAGCTTTATGGGCTTCAAATCAAGCACAAGATGTTTCAAATCATTATACCATTGGCAGCGATTCAGGTGCTATGCAAGGGCCTATGGGACATTAAAGCAAATATAGAAGAGATACAGGGACTTCAAGATGAGCTTCATCTTCCTCACAGAGTACTTGTATATCAACACAATGTCCCCACAATTATTTGAACTTCTTTCAGTCTCATCTAAAACTTAAAAACCTACTTGCCCATTTTATATAACTGTAAGTAAAAACTCTAGCTTTCTGTATATATATATGTGTGTGTGTGTGCATGTATGTATATAGATGCATATACATATATAATGTAACTAAACAAACATCAAGATCTAAAACTTAAAATGTTAAAGGTAAAAGGAAACCAAGGACCCTTTCAAAATTTTGCTTTCCCATTTTCAAAAAGAGAGACTTGAACTGCTGATTCATTTTTCATTTTCTTCTGCTCATGCCACTACTACTTTTACACTTACTACCAAAAGATTTAACCAATAAGGTAACAGTGCTATTAGATATTACTGTTTTACTGTTCAGAATACAAAAGAAGATAAAAGCAATGCACAGCTAAGAATTATGTTAAAGATATATGACCAATAATTTAGAAGAAAATAGACAGTAAATGGAATGTCTTTAGCTTAATATTGTCTGTTTTAACTTGTTTTAAAGGTCTCAGTTGAACATCTGTATATGTGATAAATCAGAATTAAAAACCACATATGAAATATATGGAAGAATATAACACTCAAAAATCCACAACCTTTTCAGCTCTCAGCTGAGAAAATACTGTATCCACACCTTGAACTCAAGAAGAGAAAATGAATCTGAAAATGTATTTTTATAGAAAAACAAATAAGGGAATGAACTAATATCCAACAAGAGAAGTTTCTTTGGTGCTTAAGAGAAAACAAAAAAAGGTGAGACTTTGAGAAAAGCATTAACCAAAGTACAGCTAGCTTCACCTTTGAAAAGCAGAAAAGGATACAATAAAGCTGTAAGCCAGAAAAGGACATTTAAATGTAACAATATCGTGGTGGAGCACTGTAATTTTAGAATCTGACTACAAGTCAAAAATACTTGAACTTAATGTAAAACACAAGCTTCAGTCTTCTATGTATTAATTGAAAGCTACTTCTTCTGTGTATCCAGTTCATTCTTTTGAGATGCAAATGATTTCATATCTGGTGATGAAAAGTAATATGCAGTAATAAGCCTCATAATGTTATGGTGTATGAATATTGGATTATTTTATAATGGTTTCTGAAAGCACGAAAATAAATGTTGGGATTCTGTTTAACTGATTGAAGTCCATAATCTGGTTTTTAAACAAAAGTAATTATTCCAGCTCTGATTCCCTACTTTTTACGTCACAAAACATACTCAAAGTCAAGCAGAGAAGATATAATAAAAGCTTCTGGTAACAAAAGAAGGGTTATGAAAAGGAATTTGCACTTCAGCAATAGCAGTCTAAGTGATGCTGTGATGTACTGCTAAAATAAAATTGAACTAAAAAATCCAAAACACCAGCAAAAGTGAATGGTTATTTATCCTGATAATATTTGACAATTGTACCACATATGGAACTTTTTCAGATTGTTCAGCTTATTTGGACCTTTTTCACTTTTGACTTTCTTCTCACAGCCACTTCTAGAATCAGACGTAATTTATTATTTTGAGATATTGGCACAACTTGCCTTCATAGACCAAAATGATTTTTGTTTCCCTTTTCTTTTCTTGGATAGTCTTTTTGTGACTATCAAATTATAGTATTACATAAAAAACAGAAATTTCTTTCTGCAAGACTGCATACATTTTCACTAATGTCTGTTTTAACTACTTTTTGAAATGATTGGACAACGGTGAGTACAGGAAATCTCCCTAAATCTTGCACCTGCATGTAATATGTGGCCTGAACAAGATATCATAGCTATTTGGTTTTCCAACAGCCTTCAAAAAATTATCTCTGTTCACCTTCTAGTAGATGATGTCCACAGAAAATAGTACCATTAGAGCTGTTAAACCACAAAGGAAACAATAGATTACATTTATCCCCATTTCTTCAGCTCTAACATATAACCGCCCCTTTGGAATCTTATGTAATCCATCATGTAATCTGATAATCTCACAATGATCTTATTATCATCCATAGAAAATAGTATCACTTAGTGTATCAGTACACAGCTAAAAAGACAGGCATGAGTAAAGTACAGAAAAATCTCTCTTGTCACAGAATCACAAAATCACAGAACATGTTGAAGAGGCCCACAAGGACCATTGAGCCCAACTCCTGGCCTTGCACAGGGAAGCTACAAGTACACACCATGTATCCAAGAGCATTGTCCAAATGCTTCTTGTTCTCTGTCAGGATTGGTGCTGTGACCACTGCTCTGGGGAGCCTGTTCCAGTGCCCAAACATTCTCTTCACCCTGGGTGAAGAACATTGTTCCAGTACCTCAACAAAACTCCCCTGACAGCTTCCAACAGTTGAAGGTACCCTAGGTATAGGTAAAAATAACCTAGCTGCATTTTGGGGCTGTCATACTTTCTATTCAACACAGTAAATTTCAGTTAAAACACAATTTAAGGGCAAATTCTGAAGTACTGGTACTCTCCATTCTGCTTCCATTGAGCTGCCTTCCAGTATATTAGCTTAAAAATGCTAAAAATAGCATAACAAAGAAGTTTTCAGCCATATATAATCCTGGTCGATTGAGTAAGTCACTAAAGACCTGATTTAGACAAGACAACCACCTTCCAATTACAAAAGATGCTTTGTCAGAAATAGCAATGTGGCTCCATGATGTTTGTACTCTAACTTGTGAAGAGGTCTTCTTTCATGAAACATTTTTAATCACATTTAGTTTGAGAAAAAAAGCCTTCTTCAAAGGCATTTGACAGAGAAGTTTCTTTGGCAAATTCCTGCTTTTTGCTGGGAACTATTATTATAATCTACATAATGTTATTCTTCACTTGCTTAAGTTTTGAGTAAATATGACTATTCAACACATAGCAGAGCTTTGACCTGCATAAGATCATGTAACATGACCCCTGTACTTAGGCCTTTTCCTCAGACACTTAATAAGTCATGTCACAGCCCTTTACTACAGTTAGTGATACTATAGGGAAAAGTGCAATCAAATAACACCAGAACATACAACAAATCAAATTACAAGGCTTTGGAAAAAAATCTCTCTTCTGAGATCCACACAAGAAAATATAATTTGCACAAATGTGCTTACAGAAGATGGAATCCATCTACCTGGAACCCAGCCTGGCATTTAACATGGCTTCATGTTTCCATGGCACATTGCACTGTCAGGTAGGTAAGGAGTGGCATCACACCAAAAATACCACATCTTATGTTGGGATCAAATTTATGAGACGGCCATTGGGCAGTTTCAGAAATAGAAAGTTTTGACTGAAAAAATATAAGGTAATAGTGGACATTTCAACCCCTGATCATCAGTTTTCTTCAGTAAGGTTCTGAACTTGATTATGCATATGCTTCTATCTAAATGTTCTGTGAAAGTCCTGCAATGACGTGATATCCCACAGAACTGTAATAATTTCTTAGTCTAGGCCCACACTTTCTACATAACATTACAGGAAAGATATTTTTTGCACATGGGAGATCTAATTGACTGAGACACTAAACCCCTTCCAGCCTTGAATGCAGACAGCATCAAAAGAAACTGTGAGCCAAATGGGTATGAGAGAAGCTCAGGTGAACTGAAGAACATGAGTAATAAAGTCGAAAAATCCCTCTCCCTCCATAGCAGACATTCCCTCCCTCCACCACAGGAGAGCTTATCTGTTGCATGTTAGCTGGTGCAATAACTCAGGGCATCTCTCCCTCACATGAATTTGCTAATTGATAGAATAACTCAATCAGGACAGCTTGTCTTGTAGTGGATTATTTTGGCACCATGGAAGTGACACTCCCAGCTGACAATAAATACCTTGAAAGCAAGATTGTGGGAAAATAAACTGGAATTTCTCACTGACAGACAACTGACTTTACAAATTATAAAAGCTACACCAAATTTTCACAAGGCAGAAGGCTTCTGCACATGCCCTGGAAGTGTGTGGGGATGACTCTTCAAGGTTTGGGACACCTGTCCTGAGTTACTGCCTCGAGGGTTGAGAGAAAGGACTCTGTGTACACAGTCATCAATTCGATGGCAAGTTACATTGACCCCTAATCTATACTATTTCTGTGCTATCCATAAATAGGTACCTTTAGGTTGTGCACTGTTTTATGTAATATACTAGTATTTCTTTTGTTTTATACTGTGTAGTAAATAATTCTGTTTATGGCCTATTGTTTGATGATCTTCTGTCTATTTAAAAAAACACAAAACCAACTAATTTTATAACAGCCATGATCAGCCATTCTCGAGAACTTGCGAGCCAGAGTGATTTAGGTGCACGTCACCTAAGGAGAGCTGCTGCCAAAATCCGAGTGTAAGGCAGGGCTTGTCTAAAGCTCTCACTCAATCCACAACACCATTTTGAGAAGCACAGGTCCTCTTGAACTTGAAGCCTAGTCTGTTACCTCTGTATTAGGCTTTATACAGTTCTGCATCCTTGACTAAATTCACTGGTTGGGTTCATTAAGAAAAGGAAGTTGGTACTCTGCATGGGTAGATGGACTATATTCTTTTTATTCCCCCCCCTGGATAGTCTATTCATATATCGATAACAAAACCTCATCTATTCCCACTGCATTCAAGTGGAGATAAGACCAGGGAATTTGAATTTTAAATAAACAATGAATAAAGTAGATTCACTTTTTTTGGAAATGGACTAGTTCATTTTGTATTGTAAATGTCATGACTATCTGCAGTTTCTTATTGGCTAANAGTACCAGATCACAAGTTAATAATAAAAAAAAAAAAAAAAAAAAAGGAAGGAACCTGGCAGAAGAATAACATAAGACAGCCAATTGCTTATAGCAGTACCATGTCCTTGTCAGGAAAATAGTTATGTTTAAATCCCAACTATTCATTATACATCTAGCATTTTGAGTACACATTTGTTCTGCACTTTTATTGTATGAAGATACAGAACAAGGAGATTAATTATAGGGTAGAAAGTTCTATTTTAACAAAAACATTAGGCAAAGTTCCAAATTAGTAAGCAAACCTCCCAAGTCATCAAAAATATACAGTAAAGTTCAAACACTGGCAGATTTAAATATGGAAATTTTAATCTGAATGTTCTGTTTTTCATCAGCCTAACAGCTTTGGGGCTGCCAAGAACTTAAAATACTAAAAAAATATTTTATCTATTTATTATTAAAGATATTGTTATTCCATTTATCAACTAACCTGAAAAACATCAGCTAAAACAAATGCTTCCAAAACTCAGTTTTCAGTCTCTCATTAGTGCAAGCACCTGGCCACAGTAAGCATGAACTGTATATACTATTGCAGTACTGAATAGCCTAAAAAACAGTTCCAGTCCCTCTAAAACATCCTCCCCTTCAAAACATGCAACAAAAAAATCCAACAAACTGGTCTACTCTGAAGAACTGCTATAAATTATTACTGGCTGGCAAGGGGATTTTTCTGCTGATCTTCGCAGTTTCTCTGAAGAAAATTCATCTCTTCATCCCTCTAAATTCCTATTAGACATTTCCTGAAAAAGAATTTACTTTGTTTACTTGACAGTCACTTGACTTGGATTTCAGTATTGTAACTGATTATACGGGAATAAATTGCCTTCTTAAGCAAATGGCACAAGAACACGAAACTGAACTCTAAAATGGCTTAAATTCTAACATCAAAATCTTCTCTATGATAAGTCTAGATGAATGCAACATTGAAAATAAGAAATCCTCATATCTTCAAATGTTTGGATCTTATTGCATCCTGGCCTGGATCAGGAGTGGTGTGGCCAGCAGGAGCAGGGAGGTCATTCTTCCCCACTGGCACTGGTGATGCCACACCTTGAGTGCTGTGTCCAGTTCTGTCCCCTCAGTTTAGGAAGGACATTGAGATGCTTGAACACGTCCAGAGGAGGCAATGAGGCTGGTGAGGGGCTTGGAACACAAACCCTGTGAGGAATGGCTGAGGGAGCTGGGGTTGTTTAGTCTGGAGAAAAGGAGACTCAGGGGTGACCTTATCACTCTCTACAACTCCCTGAAAGGTGGCTGTAGTCAGGTGGGGGTTGGTCTCTTTCACCAGGCAGCGCTGACAGAATGAGAGAACAGTCTTAAGCTGTGCCAGGGGATATTAGGAAAAAGTTTTTTACGGAAAGAGTGATCAAGTACTGGAATTGTCTACCTGGGGATGTGGTGGAGTCACCATCCCTGAATGTGTGTAAAAAAAGACTGGATGTGGCACTTGGTTCCATGGTTTAGTTGAGATGTTAGGGCATGGATTGGACTCAGTGATCTTGAAGGTCTCTTCCAACCGAGTGATTCTGTGATTCTGTGGTTCTGTAAAAGTTAGCAATAAGTAAAACACTTTTAAAATTAATTTTGATATGTCTTTAGCCAATACATTAATTGAACTAACAAAGACACACAGGAAAGAAGGAAACAAGATGCTCTTGCTGTCCAGACAACACAGCTAATTTAAGTTACAATGAGTTAAAAAGAAATCTGTGTTAATCATTTCAATTCAAGGTCATCATTACCTGAATGATTTAGGAGGCTGTAAGAAATCCTTGATAATAGGAAACTTGGAGAGAGCTACGCAAATCAGTGATGCAGGCTGCCACAACAACACTTAGAAACAAGAAGTGTTGATGCAAACACCTCATATCATTCATATTTACTGTGCAAAGGCAAATCACATTACACTTACACCAAAAGTTTTCTACGTCTTTTTTAAAAGTGTAGTGTTGAGTGAAGTGGAGAAGAAAGAGAGAAGCGGAGAATGTTGAGCTGACACTCTAAATCTTGGATGAGAAGTAGTGTCTGAGCATGATTACACATCTGGCAGAGCTGTTATGAAGAAATAATGACAACCCACAGGAGGGCAGCGCATTGTTCCAACAATTTGGACATATGGTGGTGTCATTTCTCTTACACATTGTAAAAGATGCTCATGGCTGCATAAGCACAGCAGCACAAGGTGATACTGGTTTGCCACAGCCAGACCAAAAGGAGACAAGAGATTTGAATCTAAGACAGTAACTGATATTCATGTTGCTTCCTGCATTGCTTTAGCTCACAGTTGGTGATTTATTTATGTGGGTGTCTTGAGGCTGCATCTGGGACAAAGTCCAAAACCTACTGAGATCAAAGTTTTAAAAGCAAAAAGAGTTGAAACACGGAAATATTTATTTATTTATTCATTATTATAAATGAAATGCTACAACAGACAATGTTATGCAGGAAATAAAGTTAATTTGCTGTCAGTAATTCATAATTTCCTTTCATATATTACTTGATTTAAGTAATTTATAGGAAAACTTATCTTCTCTCTTTCAAAAAAAAAAGATTCAGGATAGCATCTAAACCCACATTAAGATAAAAATATTCAGTTAGGGTTTATTTATATTTTTTACATTCTGAGGCAATGCTAGACTTCTAAGACTGTTCTGTGTTAAGACAGACACCCGTGGATTCGTTTTAATATTGATTAAAAGTATGGTTTCTAGTACTGACAGTTGTCAAAATAGCATCCCCACAGAAATTTCAGACTTGTTGTATATCCCTATTTCATCTGCTTCTGAAGAATAAGTGATAGCAGTGGTCTTTCAAATGTGTATATAGAACTCTGGACCCAAAAAATTTAATTTAACCACTGTAGAATCACAGCCCACCATCCCCTACTGGTTTTGCCTTTAACTAGTCATAACTACATCGATTGAGTACATTAAAATCCACAAGATTAACTTGAACAGTAAAATGAAGAAGAATAGTTACAATTTTCCTTGGAGCTCACAGTAGCAACATGGGTGAAAAGAAATTCGATGCTGCGCGATGGTTACATTTTCTAGATAGTGAATAGGATCTATGCTGCTCTTACAAATTCACCTTCTTGGCTCACAAGAACATACGTGTCTCTTATGGTCCCTTTAAAACACTTATCTCACTATGTTTATCAGAAATAGAAATACTTATCTTGTATAATGAGAGATGCAGTAGACATAGATTTCATAAGGTTCTGCTTACAGAGTTGTATAAAATGATATTATGGGATCAATATTGCCCTGCAGCTCTTCTAGAAAAATAAAATTAGAAATGTATACTTCTTTGTTTACAACATATGTAGCTTTTGAGAAAGAGTAAAAAGTTATTTCAGAACACTTTTTCTTGATTAGCCACTGCTGAAAATCAAATTTTATGGATTATTTTAGCCACTGTTTCTTAGTAAATTTTCAGATAGTTTATGATAAGCCAGGGACCACTCTTTTTTTTTTTTNTCTTAGGAAAAAATTGTATCAAAGTCAGTCTGGACTTGGACTAGACTGCATCAAAAGCAAGGCAACTCAGAAATAAGGCGAATACAGCCAGACTCAAGAAAGTGAAATTGCAACAAAGTGTTCAAAACTAAGGCAGATGGAGGTAAATGTTACATCTACCTCTTTACTAAATGAGAAGTACAGCTCAAGAATCTTGCAAAGGTAGCCATCTCAGATTAATAAAGAAATAAAACCATATGTATTATTTGTTAATGATTTCCTAAGAACACACATTTCAAATTTTCTCTTCAAATACAGGATCTACACCATTTGTTATGATGAAAGCTGACAGTGTAAGATCAATTCAGCACTCAGAAAAAATCTGGAGGCCAAGGATTATGACCAGGCATTAGAAGGGCTTTATTAACGTCCTGAGAAATTCAGACACAGAATTTGTTTACAGCTAACCATTTTTTAAAAGAATTAATATGATAGCAACTTTTTCAGTCATGCTTTATTATCTTGCTCTTATGGCTTCCTCTCCAGGAGAAGTTCTGTTCAATATGTTCCAGTGCCCTGTCACACCTAAGGATGTGAGAACAGATACTCCAGAGCCAGTCTGCAGGTACAGGCTTGACATACAAGACCTCTTAACAGTTTGTATGAAAGTGAAAGAACTTTCTTTCTCCACACAGAACCTGTTCCTTTTTCCAAGATCAGCACAAGTTGGAAACTCAACCATGGCAGCACAACTTCTTTAATCCCCCTACTCCTCCAGCCAAAACCCCCTGATGCAAAATCTAAGCAGTTAAACCAGTTTCCTGTTGTACTTCCTTAGTAAAATGAGTTAATTGAATTAATCTGCTACCATATTGAGCAAGTAGAAGCTTTTCTTGTCTGGTCTAAAAGAACCACCCACTCTGCAGCAAGTGTACATAGCCTACTTCCATGACACTACTACTGGAACCCAAATTCATCTGATTTAGTGACAAACACTGGACTGAAAAGAAGGCAGGAAGAAAGACAAGTCACTTGTTAAAATAGAGAGAGCTGCTACTGAGTTTCAAATAACTATATGTTCTGGATTGCAGCTTGGGCTGTCCTCTTTACCAATTCCCAGAAAGCTCATACTCAGTGTAGAGCAAAACTATTACAAAAAGATTTTAAGAAGGTCTGTGACATCTCATCCCTGGCTGGCTGGGCTTCTCCAAACTTTTTTCTTGTTTAATTTCTGGTCATAAGGAACAGCTAGTGCACACTGACAGTATACCTATATACTACACTCATACAGTTTATAAAAATTCCACAAGTATATGAAAATCACCACACCTGATCAGAAAGAGCTTAGCAAAAGAAAAAAGTGAGCATAAAACTGATTGTCATTTTGATGTGACAACAAAAGAAGATGCCTTTTAGATTCCTTATAAAACAGGTAAGTGAAGAATAAAGGTAAGTAATTTGTTCAGGAGCGAGTAATTTATGACTTTTGGGCTTTTATTAGGTCTCAGAAAATAATGGAGAATAAATGCCTTTGTTTCATTCACTCCAATGCAGAAACCCTCACATATATGGGGAATACCATTTCATTTCTGCTATCATTGTAAAAATTATTTTTAGTCATTGTTAAGAGCTACGCTAGCTAACCTGCAGAGTACAGACAAGAAAACTTCCCGACACGGTTTCAAAGAGGATACACTCAATCTCTTGCAAGAAGCATGGTCAAATGCTCAAAAAATCCAGGAGAAAAGCTTTTAAAGTATTACTAATAGGTTTTTTCCATATGCTGCAGCCTCACTTTTCTGTGAGCGATATGTCTGAACTGCAGATAAACTGAATCACTGCTACTGAGAACATACAAACTGGGTTTGATGCAGGCCAGCAAGGGTCCAAAAGGATTTATTAGCACGGCATTCACTGTGTATATGTCACCTTAAAAATATAGGGTCTGGCTTGGAAGCAGCTCGGCGCTCATTATTAAGTCTGACAAGTATCAGACAGCCCCATGCAGAGCAGGCTTAGGGTTCTCAGCAGTCAGCAGTCAGAGTCAGGAGATCTGGAAAGCATAATACCCATACTCTTGTACAGCCCTTGACAGAGACATTCGGCTCTACAAGTTTAATTTTTTATAACTTAACAGTGGTTCTTCTACACTAAGTATGGATCTCCAGAGATGTGCCTTTGCACCACAGGCCTCAGAATTCCAAAGTCCACCTATTACTTTGGGAAGGAACCAAATGCAAGCTCACTTTCAAAGTCCTACCTTTGAATATGACAAGTTGATATGTAAGGGTAACCTTGAGTGCAGTGAAAGCAGTACTGAGATATTTCTGCAGAACAAATTCAACTGAACTATGTGAAGTTATTCATCAGCATTTATATGACAAACTTCAGTGCTTCTGTGAAGGTAGTGACACCTGAGACGCACAAACTCAATCCTCAAGCTGATCCAATACGCTTGCAAACTCAAAAGTATATAATTATGAGATTCAAGAGAAAATATTTGGAAAATAATATATAGAAATTGCCTATGAGAAAACTTAGCAAAAGAATCACTTATATTAGGAAAAAGACTGTTATCTATTTAAAAAATAGATAATGCATTGCAATATTAAAGAAGATATACCATTTTCAAAGTCACAGCTACTGCTTTATAATTTTTATCAAAATTTGTCCCCTTACAGGATATTTATGAATGATGATTAGACTTCATTATGTCTTGTTCAGATTTCTTATCAGGATCACAGCTTCACAGTGTTGGTAAATACATCTTATTTGACTGTTTTGTTTCAACTAGTATATTCTGATTACAGGAAGACAGATATGAAATGGTATCTTTCTTACTAGCTTGCTTTCTTTTTATACTCTACAATTCAGTGTCCATCTGCTTGACAGTTAAAATACTTACATCTTAAACAGAAATAACAGGATTTTCAGATTAGCTATTATAAGCAAAAAACTAATCTGATTTCCTTACCTACCACTATTTGCCGAAAAATCACCCAAACCCTTGAAAACAATACTCTTATTACTCAAAAGAAAATCACGCACCATGGGATTTGTTATATCTTATGCATTGGTACAAGTATTTGCCTCAGAGAATCAACCCTCTTCCCATTAATTAATAGAATAAAAATTAGGAGAAAATATTAGGATAATTTTGATTTGTGTTAGATATGTTAGA
Source organism: Rhabdornis inornatus (assembly GCA_013397075.1). Lineage (NCBI taxonomy): Eukaryota > Metazoa > Chordata > Aves > Passeriformes > Rhabdornithidae > Rhabdornis > Rhabdornis inornatus. The sequence continues at coordinate 392,497 of VWZS01004667.1, read as the reverse complement.
TAAAGAGTATATTGTAATTAAATCCACATTACTTAAGATATAAAATTCAATTAAACATACATTGTAAATGGTAACAGTGTTGCCAATTAAATTTCATGTGCATAAACAGATTTACTTGTGCAGCCATGAAGGAGGAAGATGTGAAATTGCAATCATCACTTGCATGTAACAGCAACAGTTTGATCACCCAGATTCAACTGTAGTGCATATAAACATTTATTAAAGCACAATAGTCACCTACCAGCAGACACCTTGAATTCACTTTTATTCCCTTTTTCAGTTATATATTCGCTGTCAGAATGAATATCCTATGATGTTATAGATGTTTGATTGGATACCCAGAATAGTGGTTTTATGCTATCTAAAACCTGTTCATCTGGAGATAGAAACAATGAGATACAAAAACTCTAATATATTTAAATCCATGAGTTTTCTTCCTCTGCATATAGGCAAAAGGAGTAAAAGGGCCACAAATTTCTCATCATGTAAATCCACACCAACACCTAATGTCTAGTGTTTGACCAAGTTATGCTCTTCTCAGTGCTCTGAAACACATGGAAACTGCCAAACAGATGAGCCATCGAAAAACAATCACCAGGGCTAGTCCCCTCCAGCCCTCTAGAGAATTTGCCCATATTGATATGCTGGAAAATCTTCTCCTGACCTTTAAACTTGCAACCTCCAAAGTCAAGTTAAAACTAAATTTCGACTGTTCTACAATTCTCTGTTCTACACCACTATTGCTACTTTTCTGCCATCATCTTCTAGAACAAAGGAATTTTTACACAGATTCCTGAATCTGTGTACCTATGACTAGAGTTACTGTAGCATGTGGACATGTCCTCAGTTCATTGACCAACTAACTCCACCAAAATGAGCAGAAATTTAACTGTATGGACACACATATAAACACATGCAAACAAAACTGGGTTTCCAAGAGAAATGGTGGAGGCCAGGAACCACCTGTCGATCTTAATAATCTGATTAAAGGGTCCATCAATTAATTTTCTGTATTCATACATGAATCACATCATTTAATTTATGTGTTAAAGCTATCAACTTTATGACAGCCCCACAATTATTTGGAAAGTATCACTTATGCTTAGAGCTTTTGAGCATCAATTTTTGGTTGACATCCAATATTTGAAGTATATTTACTTTTTCTTAATGTGTGGCTGCTTTTACTTTCCCAAAAGGGACAAAAAACACATTAATTGTGCTTTAGACAGCAAATCAACAACATTGTAATAAAAAAATTCAAGCAGGAGTTTTGGTTTTCAGTTTTCCTACGAGACGGGAGGTTTGATCTATTCAGTTTGCAAGAATTGATTATGGGATACTAACTTTACCACTGGGTGAAATGTTTTCAGATTACAATTAACAAAGTTAACTGCTTAATGGACAGTAAACAAGATTTTGCCACAGTATTACTTAACAAAAAAGTCTGGCACTAAATATTTAGTCATATGAATCAAACAACATTTAAACTGTAGTTAAATGGATCTCTTTGATTCTGCTTTAACTACTGAACTAGTTACAGAAATATGACATGTTCTGAAAAGTACGTGAGGATATTGTGGAAGACAAAATAGAATCCAAATAATATAGTATTTTCCAGATGCCTTTTTCCCCCGTTACTATTATTATTTACATTTGTTTGTTTTATCTGTTTTCATATCAGCCACATGCTGTCAACTGCTAATCAAACTTTTATTCAGTTACAGTGCTTCATCAAGTATGGCAGCTCAAAAACTATAGCACATAAAGCTGTAAGAGTTTACATATGAAGCTTACACTTTACTGCTTCACTTTTTCAACAAAAATAAATTAGTTTAATTAAAGTACCATGGCAATGACTTTTGTGAATCAAGAAACATTCAGAGGTTCTCCCTACCCCAAAGACCTCCCCTTAGATTTTAGCTACTTCCTTGGAGCTCCCTCCTCTTCCTCCTCTCAGTCTCCTGTCCTACCCATTCCTTCTTCCTTGCACAACGACAACAGCATCCACTCTTAGCAAATCTGGAACTTTTTTTTTTGTGTGTGTGTTGTTTTCTTAGAGCCATCCGAACTGAACTTTCTCTCATTGTGCCTATCTCACAGCTATACTTACTAGTATTTACTTCTCATTATTTTAAGATGCTCTATGTTTTATTTTACTGATTCCAGAAATATTTTTCAAGAGCACGGTCTTAAAGACCCC
>VWZS01004667.1:214478-390259 GCA_013397075.1 Rhabdornis inornatus | reverse complement strand
AAGAAATCTCATCTTTTCCTTATATTGTCCAAACATATTGTTTATTTCTTCAGAAATTTCAATTCTAGACAGCTCTTTTGTAGCTAGCACATATATAAGCCATAAGACATCAAGGTAGGAAAAAAATACAGATCGAAAAAAGAGTTCACAGAATCCACACATACCTAGCACAGCTTTATTTTTTTGGCCTCAGGCTAACTTTGTTTTTTAATAGTGGATGTGTAGCAACAAGGGGCTTTAGTTTCTTTTCTCCTTTGAATTTTGCCTTTTAAACATCCGCCTGAGCTGCCTGGAATACTTAAACCCTTCTGACTGCTGGCTGGATGGAAAACACACTTCTTCCTTTGTTTGTGCCATTCTGGAGTCCAAGAGCTGGTTTCCATGACTTCAGCACTTCTCTTATTTCTATATTCCTGTTACAGCTAGTGATAAAATTTGCATTGATTTCAGAGATAGATTTCAACCAAAACTGTGTACTTTTGAAAATGTCACTCTGGCTGCTTGAAGACATTAATTAGAATTTATTTACATAGTCTCTTTAGAGACGTGAGGATTCTGAAGTTGTCAGGTTAGGCTGGTTGCTGAATAACAGTTAAATATATTTAACAATATCCAACAGGATATACAAGGAATAGAAGTTGGAAAATAGTTCTAAAATCAATTTATTTTTCAGTTACCATTTTTTTTCTGTTACTGACCTTGCAAAAGGAAAGCAAAAAGTATCAAGACATTTAAAACTTCTATAGATTTTTTAAAGAATCTGTACTGCAAGACTCATTCCAATGTAGTGGAAATTCACTTATGAATTATGAATGGAAATGCAAGAAATTTACCTCAAATATGTAATGATCTAGCTTTGATTACATTACACGAATAATACTATGAAGACCGAAAAAAAAAAGAAAACACCCAAAAATAGTAGCAGTTTCAAACTGCAATTGTTGACAAGTGGAGGTGTTCTGGGCAGACCTGTAAGAACACAACAAAAATATTTAGAAAGCAAGAGACCTCACTGACAGTCAAAGAGTAGGGTGAATATAAGAGTAAAATAAAGATTACATACTGAAAACTAACTACTGAAGTAGCTACAAACAAGCTGATTACTTGCCTTAAATCTCAAGGTCATCTATCCCTGTTTCGCCCCCATGAGATTATTATTGACTTTTCAAAACCCACAATTTTGGACTGTTCTCAGCACAACTTAATACTGTACATGCTTCTGGGGAAGCTAAAATTTCTAGTCTGATTGCAGTTATACTTTATGCAGTACTAGTCTTTTAACTTCAGACAATAGGCTCATGAATTGCTTCAGTTTTGAGGCCAATGTGAAGCAGTTCTTTCTAAAATAGAAAAAAAAAAAAAAAAGAAAAAAAGTTCTGGACTCAGCAGTTCTGTTTGGATCTCGACAGCTTCAATACTTCTGTGAATAACCAGGCCTGTACTAACACAGTTCCCCTTTCCTAAGTAAAGTAATAACTATTTCAGATTAAGGTGTTTCATGTGGCAGAAGCCATGCATGTGAAACAGCAGGTCACATGAATGTCACTATTAGTCTAGGCACTCAATCAATGTACATGCTGCTTTCAGTATGCTTCAGAAGGGAATGAAAAATATGCTAAATTTAACAGACGCACTGCTCATTCTTATGATAAATAGGGCTGATTTATGTAAAAAAAATATTTGTTGGAAAGGATATCCTTTTTCCAATGCTCACAGGTTTGGTTTTTTTACCGTCTAATATAAGTCAACATAGATACTCTGCACTTTGTTTACTGACTAATGTCCAAGCAAGAATACATTCAGAAATCTCTGCTCATTTAGATCTCTTATTCAGACACCTGAAAATTTTGAAATATAACAGTCATGGAGGCCTTCACATAAGGCTAAGTCTGTGAGTCGGTCTTTTCCTACATGGAAAATTGTAGGTGTAGATAAGTCTTTGCACGTAATTGTTCCACAAGTATTTGTGAACAGATGGTAAACCATTGGCATTGGTAGAGATCTTGACAGGCATTAATGACAAGGATAATAAAGTGGTTTTCTAAAGAAAATTTAAGCACTTAGCACTGAAAAAGTCCAGTGTTTCTGAGCGTGACTAAACAATATGGCAGAGAAAGTCTACTTTTCCCTAGAAGATGGTAGTATAGCCTATTTTTTACTTTAAAAAAAACTTTCTTAAAAAAGCAATGTACTTCTTTGCTCATCCTGTAAAAGATGATAAGAGTGAGACAGAGACAGGATCTGCTTCAATGGCATGTGAAGTACCCTGCTGAGCTGATCTTAAAGAGTTGTGTTATGGGTCTTCTGATCCAGAAATTGATTTGGTTTGCTAATGTCAAGTGCTTGATCTCCAGTCTCCCCATCATACTGAGGAAGTAACTTTTTGGTAGCTACCCTTTATCTTATATATATTTATCAAAGAGTACTAAAATACAACCCTCTCCCTAAGTCTCCAGACTGTAGGAAATCACAGAGCTAATTGCCCTATCCATCTATTTTTCACGCTTTGCTTTTGAAATTTCTAGGCTTTGATACATTATGTCACCATTTTATGCTGTCATAAGCTGTCAATGTATTCATCCTACACAGAGGAAAAACACTCTCAAAAACTATCATCACCAAAACCAGTCAAAACTCAGAGCAAAAAAAATTATTTTAGAGAAGTGGACAAATGAAACAGAAACAAAGGGCTGCAGCTCTCTTGCTAAAGTTAAAATGAAACAGAAACAAAGGGCTGCAGCTTTCTTGCTAAAGTTAAAAAAAAATTATATCAGTAATTTCTCATTAAATTTTACATTTCCTACTTGTACAGGCCACAGGAGTTTTAAATATTTTAATGACAAAGAGCTCTGAGACCTAAAAAGTAAAAAAACCATACAGAGACAAAATAAAATGGAGATATATTGTTTTCAAGCCTTCACAGAACAGCATTTCAATTCCTGTTATTAAGGCTCATTTTCTCTTAAGAAGACAACTGAATTGAGAATAACTTAGCAAAAAGAAACAGAAATGATTCATAATAATGGTAGCTGACAGTAACAGCAAACAACTCAAGCAGTGAAAACTACAAAGAAAGGAACATGTCATGGAATATACTGGAGAGTATTATTGCTTTGCTGCAAATGAGGACATTTTTTGATAGATGCAAGAGAGTTTAGTTTAATTCTGCAAGCCATTTATGAACAATTTTCCTTGAAACTATTTCTTTTAACTTCCTCCACAGGGAATACAAAATACTGCTAATATTGCTTTTTATTTGTCCACTTAATATTATTTAGTCCTTACAAGACAAGACATTGCTTGCACAGTGAGTCTTAAGTACAATTTAAAAAAGAAAGCACTGCAGAATTCGAAATACTAAGAGCCATAAGAAGCTGTGTCAATTCTGCAAAGAGATATATGCAATAATCTGAGGTTTGCACCAACTCTGATTCGTAACAATGGTGTCACAATCTTCTCAACATTTAAGTTCTAATAAACGTTTGGTAGGTATAATTAAATAAGCATCATAAGCAAGCTATAGTAATTTGCATAAGGCTTCTAGGAATGTATGATGATATAAAGAATACGTTATGAGTAAGCATCTTTGAGAATAAGGTTATATTTCGATGAATAGGTGCAGGAAACTGATGTGCATCTGTTTCCAACTTGAATGAGTTCTACTTTGCAGAAGTTAATTAACTTTTCTGTTACACTAGACACTAAAAGTCCCATTTCTATCACCACTGAGCATCAGTTCAGCTACACCTGCCATAAATTGTCAATGTATTTAGCTTATGCACTCTGCATTCCAGTCAAACTGAATGCATCTGATTTTTCCCCCTGCTTGTTCTGACAGATGGACTTTACAATTTCCATTTGTGATTTCACATCAGAAAGCCTAGAGTTCAATTGCCAGTCCCGTTCTACAAATCTGACCTCAGAGAGATTCACAGCAAACAGTAACCCCGTGTGGCCAAACAAGGCATTTTTGCACTACCAAGGGATGTTTATTTTTCATAATTGAGCAACTTGAATGTCATCCACCTCAAGCCTCAGCCATCAGCCTTCCACCACTGATTCATGCTCTCTAACCATAGATAACTTTAAATTTGCTTTCACCATGTCCCCATTTAGAAATACACAGCCTTGCAGGAGGCTGCTGAACGTCACACTCCTACTAAACATTTCTGTATTTAGTGCAATAGTAGCAAGTGAAATGCTATTGGGCTCTTTGAAATCCCCATGAAGGGAACAATCCCATGAAGGGATGTTCACGACTTTTAGTCCTCCATGTAAAATTACTATTGAAAGGCTATTATGACCAATGTATGGGCTTTTTGAAGGAAGATATGATGCTGAAATAACAGGTAAAAATTAAATCAGAATATTTGCATCTTTGTATTGTGGCTCAATTTGTAACAGACTGCAACAAGTTAGTACTTGGGCACATGTACATATGAGGACAAAAACTAGTCTTTTAAACCACAAATTTCAGTTCCAAGAAAATTCTAATAGTTGGGCTTTTGTTGCTACCTTTACATTCATGATGAGCATTTTCTCCTCTGAAAATCTAAATGCCACCAGACTTGTTTGTTCCTCGTGAACATTTACTTGAGTCTTTTGACTCAGACTAGTTTGAGCTACTTTAGTCATTCAAGTTAGACCAGCTCCAGAAATATACTTTAATAGTCCAACTCAGAAAACTTGGAATTTTATGTTGGAGTCAGTAAGCCAGGGGTCTCTCTGAATTCTTCAGAGAGAAATCAGAATGCAGGGATTGAATTAAAGCCATTGGATAGATTGAAGTATGTTAAGCCCCTCACACATAAAGTAGAAATAAAGGTTTAGATTGTAGCATAAGTGAGTAAGTAATTGAAGTAAGTTTCCAGTGCTTTTAGTGAGCAAAAGGTCTTGGATGCCTGAGAAGTAGTACATATTCTAGTGAAGGTTGAAAAACATACTAGTGTTTCTTTAGAGGCTCCAAGAACCTAGCTTCAGACATAATAAAGTTAAGAATATTGCTTACATTTTTCTGTTAGAACAAGATAGGCCATGAACGTAGTTTCTACATAGCCTGGCGTGCTAAGAAACTAAAATTCTAATAAGTTAAGAAGTAGTGGTCCGAGTCTAGTCCGAGTTTGCATCTTAGTTTGTTTGTAAGTTTCTATAAAAGAACAGGCTCGGGGAGAGCCATTGCTTTTTGCCATTGCTTTTATGCTACTGCTTTTGCTTTACTTTCGCCGCTGCCATCAACACTGAAGAAGAAAATAGGAGCTGCCCAGTTCCTCCAGCCCTGCTGGAACCACAGGGAGCTTCTGCTTCTGTTTGGGACTCTAAGCTAGAACTTAGCATGGACTTTGCTGTCTGTGATTTTTGCTTTTGAGACTGATGTGCTTCTACAATAAACAACTTTATAGCAACTATTAGCTGCTTCGCTTTTTAAAGAAGAACATAGCCCGAAAGTGTGGGTGCCCAAGAGGCACCTTGAGGACCGCAGGTCCTCACAATTTTAGGAAAATCATGTGAGCAGATTTGGTGGGTTTTTAAGACCAAAAAATTGTTAGGATCAAAAAATGGTAAGTAATGGACCATAAAGGGGAGGAGGGGAGGGTGGGGTGGGGGCAGGAGTGGGGTGTGCGGAGAGATGAGTGTAATTTTAAGTTATGAAGGGGCTTTAAGAGTTTATTATTACAGATTTAGCTGCCGTGGACAGACGTATCATTGTGGTCAGTGCATTGAATTATAATTTTTTTTCCTAGCTGTTTAGTTCAGATAAAAAGTATTTTCAACTGTAGCTGTTTTACTTCGGTCTTTTCCTATAGCTTTTTCATGACTTTGTTGATGATATCCATTATCTGTTCAGGGCAGAAAGTCTGATTTGGCGACAGCAGGAATAACAGTATAGAAGCTAACTGTACAGAGAGCATAAGAATTAGAGACAGAAAAAAACATGAAAAAAATTTTTGGGGATTTTGCCACAAATTATGTGATATATAACGCTGGAAAGCAGCACCAGATGTACATAACAGTTGGAATATTTCCTTCTTCTAGTAGAAGAAACACAACACAGATGTTTCCTATTTTATGGACGTATACGAATGAGATACTGTCTTAATGTGACAGTAATAGCCTCCTGTGTCATCAGGAAAGCAGATTATTTAATTGTAGACTTACATACCCAAACACTCCTTACTTTTATTTCTGAACATTGATACTTTGGTACATATTGATACATTCATCAAAGAAAATTATATCAAAAAACCCAGACGAATATTCCCACAGAAATTACACTGAATCTAACACTGATCATCACATTTTTTATGAGTTCTGACAAATGTTTAGAAATATAGGAGGAATGTTTGGCTCAAACTGGGGTTTTCTGTTACACTTGGTCCACAGAAAGCAACAAGAAATTCAGCAAAAAATACAGGTATTACTTTGAGTAGAATTCTGTGAGCTAGTACAGTGATGGAAAGGTAGACAGGAAAATCTCTGCTGCTACTTATTATAATGTTCAGCAAAGGAGAACTATGCACATTTTTCAGGAAGTTAACAGGTCTCTGTGACACAATACAGAACAGTAACAAAGTACCTCTATCACTAATTTTGTCTCTCCAAAGAGAAGTAAGCCAGTAAGGTTTTTGTACTGGTAAACCACCTGAGCAAACAGCAACAGTCTAATACTTTTCTGTGTAAGTATATCTTGTCTTCATACAGATACAAAAATGAAGGCTAGCACTCACTAAACATAAGCACTTCTGAGATAAAAAAAAAAGATGAATCTGAAAAAAATTTAAAATACACCAATGAAAACTAAAATAAGATGTATAAAAGCAGAAATATGAAATCAAATAATTAACCGTGAGCTAAAAATTTTGGAAAGTCAGTTTCAAGTACTAAATATTTTGGGTTTTTTTACAATTCTTTCTTCTTATTTCGTGGGATTATGCCTTTACTAGGAAGATGTCCTAATGATGCCCACAGCACATGGACCACGTACTCAATAAATTAGATTGTGACCAGAATCAGAATATTTTAAGTAGAGGCTGAAGCCTAATGCTATATGTATATGCAAAAAGTATATGTGGATGGAAAGAAAAACCTGGAAACTCTTCTATGAAAACATTATTTAAGAAATGGAAAAATGTTCTTGTCTTAGTTTTAATTTTTTTGCTAGAATTTACACTGTGAAAAAAAAAAAACCTTTCTTTTTACCTGTACTATAAAAAAATTGATTAAATTCTTCATAAAGGTTGGGAAGCCTGATTTGATTGCATCACCCCTTTTGGTAATGGAGACCATACTCTCTATTTTGTAGAGATTTAAACTCGATCTCACAGAAAAGCAGGCAGACATAGTATATGTGAGCTACAATGGACTAATATTTGCTAATCTCCTTTCCATGGCCGAGATCAGCGACTTTGGGGGGTGGGGGGATGGAGGAGGAGGGAAGAAGGAACCCGAGTATTCCATTATAAACTTTAAAATAGATGTATACATTTTCCATAAAAAGAGAATTTATTTTTTTTTAACATTCCTACTGTAATTTACATGTGTCTTAGCTGACCATAACTTCCCACCACACCCCAGGGAATGAACTGCAGGTATTTAGTGCGGTATTTTGAATGTCCAAAAGCCTATTTAGAAGGCATATCTTTCTGAAGCCCAAGTCATACAAACAGTCTTTTTTCAGCTGCTCTCTCTAGTGCAAATCTCAACTGCAACCCAACAGATGTCCCAGATACTGCACTTCTTCCCTTCCCCTGAAAGAAAGAAAATTTGGTAGTACAGCTGATACAACTGCAAACCCTGCAGGATCTTCAGTCCTCACTTTAGTGGTTTCAAAGGTTTCCACGTGATGGTGGAGACCACCAAGCCATCTGCACACGCTGCTAGTTCTGAATGAGCACTGCGCTGGTACATCTTTCCACAGAAAATTTGTGTCCAAAAGCTGCACCAATGGCTTGTCACTGGCCCAGTGTTAGTCACTGTGAGTAAGGATCACAAAAAACCCTTTCCTGGACCAGCTTCACTCTCTCACCTCATTTTTCCAAAAGCACTTGAGTTTTTCCAGTCATTTAAATATACGCCAAGCACCTGCAACATAAATATGTTTCCTCAATGTAAATGCATCCTCAGATAATTAGAAATAAATTAAAGTTTTCAGCAGTTTATTCTTCATTTATAGTCAATTCTGTTTCTACTGTTTCAACACTGACTGTGTTCCTTCCCACATTATTTACTTTTTAAAAAAAAGCTTTTATTCTTTCTGCAATCATCCATCATGGCAGCATATAATTATGGACAAGATTTTGAGAGATCCTGTAAAGTTTTTCTTCTCAGAAAATCACTCTGAGAAATTAGAAAACTATTGGAAAATTGCCTCTTGATTTTCAAAGCAAAAAATATTGTTGTTTTTTTTTTAAGGAGTGCTTTCTTAAAAAGAAATGCAGGCACCCCACAAAATGGTAAACCTTTGTCATTTATCAAGAACAGAGCATGAAAAACATTAAACAACCTTTAACTGAACTGTTTTTGCAGGTTTTCATACATGGGATTTTGCTTTCCCTTGGAAGAGCTGAGCTAACAGAACATATTTTTTGTCCCAGATAGTGGTATTAGAACAGTATCTTCAATGCACAAGCCCTGAAAAGAATGCAAGCTACAGCATTATCATTGCACTTCACCAGCATCATGATAGATACTGAGAATAATAAACAGGGGTGCCAGTTTTCCCTTACGTACCTTAGCATCTGATAGGGAAATCATGGTGCACTCTTCTCTGAGTTTTTAATTTCCCCTTTTCCATTCTCTCCCCTCCCAACACCAGGAGGTGATCAGCTGCCTAACGGTGTTAAATGATGATGTGCAATATGTAAGGCTAAGGTGGAGAGAGGAGACACCCAAGATAGAACATCTACACTGCAACTGGACAAAAACTTGCATTTGGACATAGCTCAGTAACAGTTGCTCCTACCACTGGGCTTCATTACCTATTTGTTTTTCAGAGTTTTGTAGGGGAGGAACAGAGTTCATTGTGGTTACACCTGTTCTCAGTGCAAATAACTGCAGAAGCTTCAAAGTCTGAGATAGAAGGCATTGCTCTCTGATGCCTCTAGTTCCCATGGCCATGGAAGAAAACAAGGCATGAAGAAACATCACTTGGCTTTATCTCCAGATGCTACTTCATGTATAGAAATATGAAATTACTCAACTGAGCGCTGAAAGGAGAAAAAGGAGAAGAAATGCTAAGAACCTTTAATTTTTTCTTTGATAATGATTCACTAACTGATCATTTCCTTAAAAAGTTGAAGACAAATAATTTCACAAGATAAAGAGCAGCTTCCAAAAAAAGTCCTTTCTTCAGATAAGCTGCAGATATCTGGAATCCAAATTGTCCTTCCTTTATGTGAAATGTCAAACTGAACAGAAATAAAGAGTTTTCCCATAAGCACAGTTGCTGACCATGACATATACTTCACAGAAATGAATTGGGAGCAAGAAGTGATTTGGTAGCTTTCTCCTTTTCCATCTATCATTGTTAAAACCTCTTGTTGATTTTGGTGTTAAAAGGAAAAGCAAAAAGGAATACAAAGACAGCACAGAGAACTATCAGCATGCATATCACAACTTTGTGATACTGAGCACAGGGCTGCAGACTGTTAAGGCCACAAATTTCTTTGTTCCTTCACAATTAGCAAAATTAAAATAGAATATTCAATATTAATTGAAAGTGAAAGGATATCATATTCATATGAACTCCTGTGTCTAATGAAGATTCAGTCTGTGGTGTATGATTTCTGAGAAGTATGCAGTGACTATCCTTATGTAGATGTTTTCTCTTATTTATAGGTTTATTTTGAATTTCAGACATATGTCTTTTAAAAAAAGCTCAATTTCATGAGCAGTGTTTTACCATTCTTTCAACTAGCTTCTACATTAGTGCCTAATTATCCTTGCTTTACAGACAAGAAGCATCCAGTCTACTGGAAAATATGGATTCAATTTTTTCAAATTACATTATTCTTCTACCTTATTTGCACATGGTAATCACAGTCTGTTTTCTTTTTAAAAATATTTTGTAGTAATGGCTAGTAATTAACAGTAGTTTCCAATCTTAACAATTCTCTGATTCCATAATTGTTTTAAGTGTTTTGAAAAATACTTAACATGCACACTAAAGAAAAATAGATTACATATGAAATACGATTAAAGTACTGGAACTGGAACACAGCTATATATATAGAAATATACACCTAGTAGAGAAGAGCTTTTGTATATAAATTCTTCATTTACGTGTAAGTGCAACAGGTGAACAGCACCTTTTTTAGGGACACTTGGTACAAACTGCTTTGACAGCTACCCAAAAAGAGAATTAGAACTGGTTCAGAAGGCTACTGCTGCCAAACATGATCATGTCTACACCACAATACCTCTTTATATTGCTTCTCATACCTTTTTCATCCACTTGGTAAAGGTGAGAAACAGTTTAAAACAAAACAAAATGTGAAACTAAAAGGTTTTAACTTCTATTTTGAGATAAACATGGCTGCATCCTTACTACCTAAAATTTTCTTTGCATTCACTGTACTGAAATGTGATTGAGGCTGGGCAAAAGTGATCAGAACAGTTGTATTTTGCTTAATAAATTACCTATTTCCATTTATTCAGTCAGCATCTCCAATATGCTGAGGCCTTGCCTGAGCTCTGGCACACCTGTGCCCAGCCTGATCTCCTGCAGGACTGGGCTTGGGCTCCCGGACAAGGGCTCTGCAAGCCCTGCTGCCTGGGCTTGGGCTCCAGGCCTGGGGTGCCCGGAGCCTCTCTCCAGCCCGTCTGGCACCGTCAGCAGCTGCTCCTGGTGTGGGCACTGAGGCTCCCTGCGGCTGGCTGGCAGCTCAGCTGGGGCTGCAGATGGTTGTGCTAGCCCCAGTGCTGCTCACCCAGCTTGTGCTGCAGCACTGTGCCTTGTCACTGAGGGCACAGCCTGCGCTTTGGAATCCCCGGCTCTCAACTCACCCCCCTCCACGTAGCTGCTCCCTGACATCTTCCATCCTGAGCAACTACACACCAATCCTGAAATAGACAAATACCTTAAAAATTTCTGAAATCCAGTTAACCAAATTCCAGCGCAGAGAAAATGGGCAACATTTGCCTGGGAAGAGAAGCTTGCATGGCCTTTCTTTCACTCATTGCTGGGAGATCCGCAATTTAGGGAATAACCTGTGTTTTGGTAAAGCTTCCACATAATTTCAAGACTGACAACTAACTCAGTGTCAAGGGAGTTGCCATGATCATATTGTTTTACAACATTTATATGGTTTTTATTTTGCCTGCCAGTCTGTAGAAAGTACAGTAAATATAGCAATTCCTGAACTATACACGCAGTTCTTGAAGCAAGCTTTAGGAAAAAGAAAAACATAAACATGTTTAAACTTTCTGCAGAAAAAAAATCAGTAAGAAATTTGAAAAAGTGGATGTCAAAGTACTTTATCTAGAATTCTGAAGAAACAAGCCTCTCAGGAGTGTAAAGCTTCAAAATAAATCTAAGGCCAGAGGCAATTGACTAAATAATGGAATGAAGTACTAAACGTCTTTCTTTGGCTGGACAAGCACAATTAAACATGATCTTTCCAAAAAAGAGATAGCCTCGAACCAAAACTTAGATTTCACTACCATAGTGAGAGCAAACTGGCATTTCAGTTTTCAGTACTGGTATAACTAAAAAAACCTGCTAAATTAATAACTAATACTTTTTCTGTGTAAGTTCTCCAATAAATCCTCACACCTTTTATTTTCAAGTGTGCACTTCAATTGAAATACTCAAAGTTACAAGTTCCCTGCAGATCAAGAACACAAGTAATGAAGGTCAGAGTTCAAATTAATAAGTTTTTACTGAGAAATATATCCTTTTCTGGAAACCAGAATTTTACTAGGTTTCAGTATTATTTTTCTAGGTCTCTAACATAATTTAGAAATGTTCTATAAAATAATAGCCCCAAACGTTGAATAAAAATATTTTTCTTCCACCCCCAAAAGACACATATGCAATTTGAAACTCAAATTACTGCAATAAAATTACATATATGTCCTACCCTGTGAACATACTTCAAAACTGAAACAAAACAGGTATATCAGATTTCCTACAGCTTTAAAAACATTTTCTTCCCTTACAATATTCATGAGCTTCCATTATAATAGCCCTAAACCCTGATAATCATATGTGAGCCAATGAGTCGCTGCCTGCTTTTGATTTTAGTAGTATTTTAGAGCCTTAGTATGCTGCACGTTCACAACATTCAGTGATATGATGTTAGGGAAGCACATAAAAACCGGATTCTGTGAACTTTTATATACTGGGAATGCCTAGGATTTGGTGTCATTAGACTGAAAATACCATTTACTTGATTTAGACAAACCATGCAGTATATAGTGATGAATTTATAAAACCTGCATGTTATTACCAATTTCCTGTGTAACATATTGCTCCATCTGCCTTCCTCTGCTCCCTCCATCTCCCAGAAGGCACATGACAAATCTCCACCTAGAGCAAGTCTAAGACAGTTGACAATTCAGAACTTTATTAGTGCAGAAATTATTTTCTCTTTACAGTGCAACTTTAATTCACTCATTTTATGTCCAAGGACAAGAAGACAAGATTGAAGAGGTTTTTCCTACATACTTCTCATTTTCATTTCCCATAAGAAAAAGACAAAGCCAAAACTCCTGAATTAGACACTTGATACTGGAGGCTACTACACAATTTCTTAGTTGCCAGGTTCTCTCTTTCACCGCTTACAAGTATCTGCTTATTTTTATTTTCAGGGGCAGGTAGAGTCAAAAGATTTCTATCAGGAAGGCTAAGATCACTCTCCTATTGTTTTCAACATGGATGAGTGCAGAAACCCTCCTTCAGCACTCAAAATCAATCCAGATAAAAATACAACACAGCCAAATGCGTCTTTATTTTCAAATGTACTTACCATGGAACTGAAACAAAGCTTTGTTTTTGATTATAAATACCAACAATATATTACAGTAAAAGGACGTCAGATATATTTGTTGCATGCTCTATGTTGTAACTGCAAGGCAACAGCTAACACTTCAACACATTTCTTTAACTCAGAAATAACTTTCTGTGGGCTAGGGGTAGGACATCATATACTGGGAGACGCAGACCAGCTCCCTGTACTTGAGTAGCTAGCTGGCAGCTGCTGTGATTACACAGCAGCCCAAAAGTTTATTTCAGATACTGAAAACAGAATCATAAAATCATTTAGGTTGCAAAAGACCTCAAAGATCAGAAAATCCAACCATTAACCTAACACCACCAAATCTACCACTAAACTAAAGGCCACACCTTGAGTATTGTTCTGGGCGTCCCAGTTTAGGAAGGATGTTGAGATATGCTGGAGTGTGTACAGAGAAGGGCAGCAAGGCCAGTGAAGGGTCTAGAACACAAGTCCTATGAGGAACAACTGAGGGAGCCTGGGGTATTTAGCCTGGAGAAAAGGAGGCTCAGGGGAGACCTTATCACTCTACAACTGCCTGAAAGGAGGTTGTAGTCAGGTGGAGGTCAGCCTCTGCTCCCAGGCAACCAGCAAAAGGACAAGAGGGCACAGTCTCAAGCTGCACCAGGGGAGGTTTTGCACTGACTGGGACTGACTGGGGAGTGGAATGGGATGCCCAGGAAGATGGTGGTGTCACCATCTCTGGAGGTGTTTAAAAAAACCACTGGATGTGGCACTTAGTGACATGGTCTATTTGACAATTTGATGTTAGGTTATACGTTGCACTCGAACTTGAAGGTCTTTTCCAACCTACTTGATTCAGTGAGTCTGTGATTCTGTAAACCATGTCCCTAAGTGCCACATCTCTATGCCTTTTAAATACCTTCATTTCTCTTGGCAGCTTGTTCCAGTGCTTTACAACTCTTTCTGTGAAGAAATGTTTCTTACTACTCAATTTAAATGTTCCCAGGTACAACATGCTTTCTCATCCTGTTTCTTGTTAGCTGGGAGAAGCGACCTACCTCTCCTTCGCTACAACCTCTTTTCAGGTAGCTGTAGACAGCCTCCAGTCTAAACATTCCCAGCTCCCTCAGCTGTTCCTCACAGAACTTGTGCTGCAGACCAGCTCCATTGCCTTTCTCTGGACACACTTCAGCACCTCACCATCCTTCTTGTAGTGAGGGGCCAGAGGGTTGCAGCCCCACCAGTGCTGAGTACAAGGGGATGGATGATCACTGTCCTGGTCCCGCTAGCCGCACTATTGCTGATACAGGCCAGAATGTCACTGGCCTTCTTGGTCACCTGGGCACATGCTGGCTCATGTTTGGCCACCTGTTGACCAGGATCACCAGCTCCTTTACTGACAGGCAGATTTCCAGCCTTCCTCCTCCCAGTCTGTAGAGCCACATGCGGCTGTTGGGACCAACGTGCAGGACCTGGCACTTGGCCTGTCTGAATATCATACACTGGTCCTGGCCTACTGATCCAGCCTGTCCAGACTGCTCTACAAAGCCTTCCTTCCCCCCGGAAGACAAATACTCCCACCCAACTCAGTGCCCACTGCAAAACTTACTGAGAGTGCCCTTGACGTCATTGTCCAGATTATTGATAAAATTATTACAAAGAACTGGGTTGTTAAAAGGCCATAAAAATAAATTGTCCTACCAAACGTATCTTGAAAAGAAAGAGCAATACAGCACAAGATGATGGTTCAAGCTAAACCTCTCCAGATTTAAATTATAGACCCTGACAATGTAGGCTGGCTTAGAAAGTGAGACTCATGATAGACTCCTTGAAACCTAACTAATTAGAGAAAATAAAGAAATGTAGACTATATTAGTAGGCATCTATGTATCAAAATATATGTGAACATACATGAATGCTTGCATCTGTTGAACAATTGCAATTTTAAAGAAATGCAGCTTTAGAGTATTAGAAATTTAAAACAGGAAATATCAAGGTAAAAAAACCCACAACTCCATCTTTTCCCATCAATCTGGAAACTTAAATGGCATGTTACTACATTTAATAACACTTTCTTTAAGCAAAGGCTGTATAGAAATATAATGAAAGGCAATAAGCTACCTAATTTACATGCAAACTCTTTAAATGCTGCTGAGAAGTGAAGTACTACATGTTTCATATATTCCTAACTGCAAAATCAGAATTAGTTCCTGACAACAGCATGCATTTTTGATCAACAACATAAGTTAGGAGCTGCTGACTTCTTTCTCTCCATCTTATACTCATTATCCACTACCCCTGAACAATTTTTTTTTCAGTAAACCCAATTACTTTGTAATAGCTGTGTTTAACATTTTCTTGATGCAGGGACAAATCAGAAGAATTTCCTTTAAATAGTTTGTTTCATTACATATGCAGTCATTCCAATAGAAAATGAGACAAAATAGTACTGAATATCTAAGATCTCCCATTCAACCTAAAGTATTTGTTACTGTAGTCCTTTCTAAACAATAATTATTTCACAATAAAGAAAAGAAAATTAACAAAAGAAAAAAAAACAGAACAAAAACCTGGGTTCTCCTTAAGGTGTTCTTATAAGGAAACATTAAACTTTTAATAGTTTCTCAGGTAACTATATTCTGAGTAAGAGTACTTGTTCCTTTCTTCATATACTTAAAAGTTCTTCATGTTTAGCAAAATGGCTGCAAATAGAATGAGACAATTTAAGGTGAAGTTTGTTCAGAGAATAAATTAAATATTTTTATTAAGCTAATAATTTGGCTGATATTTAGATTACTTATTTCAGTTTCAGACATTTGCAGTCTACAAGGAGAGAGCCCTCATTCTTGCCACAAGAACTTACGTGAGTTTTTCATACTGTAGCATTAATGCACTGCACAATTGCTAATGCATTTATCTCCACAAGCCAGAAATCATTAAGATTTAAACTGTACCTAGGTTCAATGATTTTCAGGATGGTGTTGGCATGTCATTCAGATATCTCTTTTTTTTTTTACCCCTTTGGTAACTGTTTCCCCGTATGTGTCTCTACAGAATCCCACAGCAATGTTAAAAGAGCAACATTAAAAAGCCTGAGGTGTCCTTATGAAAATCAGTGCAGAGGCTTACCGAACTGTTTGGAAGCTACTTATAATTTTATTATTTGCTATGCTGGGTTTTGCTTTTTCTTAACTTTTACCACTTGCAATTATTCACCACTGAACTTGACAACTTTTTGCCCATGAAAAGATTGCAACAATGCTCAGTGATCACAAGCTATTCAGCAGCAAAAATGAGTTTTGTAGTCTCCTAACAGCTATTTAGACCAACTGCTCATCAGACATTACCAAGCAAGAAACATGCTGACAGTGAAAAAATATATAGAGCAAGTATATGGCTGCTTAAATTCCTTTAAAATGTATTGCAGTAAAATTATAGAATAAAGCATTTTGGGTACTCTTTTGCATTTTTCAGACATTTTATACTTCACAGAAAGTAGCTCCATACATGCTATTTTCCACTTATCATCTTCTACTACAAATCAAATACTCAATTCTCTTTGAAAACCTTCATACCTCATTGCCAGTATTCTGCATTAGATCTTTCTCTGGGGCTTTCTAATGGAACATCAGTTGCCTTGGTTAAGTCTTCTCAAAAACTGAAGAAATAACTTCATGAAAGTACTAAATTAATTAAGCTTTTTTTGTCCACATAATTAGCTATTTTATCAACCACAATTTCCAGAATTTTATAATGGCCACCTGAATTCAAGGGGTTTATTGATAAATTTATGAACATTTTCAATTTATTGTTGATCAAAAACATCAAAATGTGCAATTTTTACTGTACTGAACATGTATAAAATATAGATATGCATGAGAAATATATATAGGCAGTAGTACATTCCTCAGGATATTAGCCTTCCTGCAATTAGTGTAACAAAACTCTCATTCTCCATGAATGCACTAGGTCACAAGAAGGAATTCAGATCACTGTACAAAAGGATAGTTCAAGACCTAATACAGATGGAATTAAGAGTTCCTTTCACATCAAAAAGATAAAATATTGTATTTTTACTTCAAATCTAAGTCATTTCTGGGCACTTAAATGGTATTCAGTTCCAGTATCCTATTCTAAAAAGAAAAAGCAACAGCAAACTGAAATGAACCTACAGGAATGAGCAATGAAAATGGCCAGAAATCAGGAATACATTATCAGGGGCCACACTGGCTAAAATGCTTTCATAATTTCCACTGCATTGAAAACATACAAGAAAAGTAACAATATATTGAATAAAATATATTATGTCTCATTATGTACTCAGAAATGCAAAGGGATAACTGTGCAAATTCAACCCATAAAATGGCTAGAAATTTTTTTTGAACAGTGCATAATTACATCTACAGCTGCATTGTAACACTGAACTCAAAGAGTAAAATAAAACTCAAAAGGGTTTTTTTTTGTTGTTTTTTTTTTTTTCCATAGTGAACAATTGCCTATTGCATTAGATTTTCCATTTTATGATAGCTGCCTAATTTACAGAGTTGGACAGATAAAGTTCTATGATTAGTGCTTAGAACACAGAGGAAAAATATTTAATATATTGAAATAATCACTGGAAATTACTGCTTTAATAACACACACATAAGCATACAAATAAATCCCTTAATTGGATTTTGTTTAGATAAAATTGAAAAGAAATCCTCATTTAAACTTGAAAGCTAAGGGGTTAAAGAAATATAAAATAGCAAATTAAATCAGATCTTTTGAGATCAGTCATAAAAAGTTAAACTGTTTCTAAATAGGCATTTAAATTTCTTTAAAACAATAGTGGTAGACTCCTTCAGCTTTCTCTTACATGCTTTCTCAAACAAACAGTGTGCCCAAAATCAAAGATAAAGACTGCTGCTTAAGTAATCGTGTTGTTCATGACATATAATTTAATCACCAATTTTACTGTTTCTTAAATGAAAATAAACAGTATAATTGTTGCTTTTCAAATACTAGAAACTTTACGCTTTATGGAACAATTGTCTACTAATTTGGGACTCAAAATACATGTGAATACTTTAAAATCTGTTTTGTTCCTTATTTAAGAGGTGTGTACTAAACAAATGAGGAACAGATGTGAAAACTTTGACAACTAATGACAGCTACTTCAATCACCAAGAATTTATTTTCTGTAGGAACCTGCCCGTTTAAGTGAATCTTTTTTCCTCTCCAAACGACAAACAGTTCTCGAACTAGATTTGGTCTTCTATGCAATGCACTTTTACTCTACTTGTATTTCCTCATAGCACAGCGTCCACCACAATTTCTTTTGTGCTTCCAGCTGCCAAAACATGAACTGTAACATGCCACAGCAAACTGGTTTTCTTTCGAGTCTTAGCTTTTCACTATCCACTTCGGATTATTCCAATTTTCCATAAAGTATTTTAACAGAACATTAAAATTCTTCCTGCCAAAACCCATGACTGTAATGTCAACAGGTACTAAGCGTAAGAGGTTCACTCAGGATATGAGAAGTAGGACATGCTCCAGCTTGCATTAGGGTGAATGAGTAAATTCTTATTGATTGCAATAAACTGGCCAAGTCCCCTCACTGGATTGAGATTAATATTCCCCATCTCACAAGAAGCTTATTGATAAAATTTTGTAAGTCTAAACATATTTTTTCTGTGACTACTCAATGCTGGGGCCTTTGAATTAGTTGTTCATTTCATGTTGTTCACACAATTTCTGGTTTACTTCTGTTGATGTTCTCAGTTTTAAAAAGTAGCATTAATCCTAAAAATTTTGTTTCACTTGACATGCTAAAAAGCAGCTCCTTACCTAATAACTAACACACGGCAATCTTTGCAGGTCAATGGATTAGCCAGTGTAGAACAATCAAAATCACTCGATTTTGATGAAAATCCTTACACTATAGTAAAATGGGTTGTGGGTCTGAAATAAAAACTGTAAGAAGAAAAACTTGTAAATACCAAGTGCTAAGTACAAGGCATCCTTCTAAATGGCAAGGGAATATCTATTACTTGTCAGAAATACTGCGTATCACTATAATTCCATATGGAAGCCAATTTCCTGACAAATAAAGCTACTCCTATGCGTTAGGAACATTTCTACCAAAGGATCAGATTCAATGAGGTGCCCACACTTGGCTTCTGTTTAAGCACAGAAATCAATAAATGCAATAGACCGATCGTGTGTTTGAAGTTTATCATGCAGTTAAGCACTTTAGGAAAACAGAGCATGAGTTTAGTAACATAAACGAGATTTCTTAAGACCTTTGCAGGAAAGCAATTCACCTATACAAGAATTAAAGTTGACAGCAAGAGTTTCCACAGACAAATAAACAAGCTGACAATAACCTGAAGCACTGGTGTTGCTGATTTTCAGCCACACTGTCATAGTAGAGGAAAAAAAGCAAACAAAAACTAATCATGTTTTTGTAAGGATTAAAGGCTCCAACGCTAGCAAAAAAACCTAAAACCTTAGCACTGCCATGCCTTTCTCTTCATTATATTCCTTGCTCAAATAATTAAAAGCAATCTACAAACTCAAAAGGTATTAAACAGATTAAACAACTTCAATACATTAGGTAAAAAAAAACAAAACACTGAAGTCCTTAGCATTCAAGTAATAAAAATATTATTTCTTTATGTCTCAAAATACGAGTAAGCAACTGTACATCATGCAAGAGTACTAAAGATACAAAGAAAAAAAAAAGTTTTGATAGCTTTGCTATCCAAAAGCACAGAAAGAAGAATGAGCTCCTACAAAAGGTCCACCAAAAGAAAGATTTTAATAGCCCACCGGAAAAAATAACAGTTCATATTAAAGGACGAAGTAGCCACTATCCAACATTAAAGTAAATTTCACTGCACAAGGGTTTATGTGACAGTCTATTAAAACAGACCCTGCGAAGAGAAAAAACCATGAAGGTCATGGCACCAAAGAGTATTTTTATCTTTATAAAATGCCATTGAGGATGTGACCCAGCCAAACAAAGCACAAGCCCAAAGCATTCTGGGAATAGAAGCTGAAATCCAAGAATTTTTGACGCAACGAATTAAGCCTGAACAATTCAGGTCACTCACATTTTTAAATTTTTCAGTTTTAAAAATACTCCAAAAAAGTGTTGACTGCTTTAAGCCCAGAAACATAGTGAAGTTTTGTCAATAAAAAAAAAATCAACAGTCAGAAAATTGCTTCAGTTCAGTTTAAGAATAGTGGTGTAAAGTGATATTTAGTGAAAAATAAACTATAAGACATTTTTCATGCAATCTGTATTTTGAAGGATGTTTCTGAATGTTGTAAACTAAAACAGGCATGTAAAAATTTAAAATTACATGCAACCTGAGGAAAATTTTCTTTCATTTTCATTTGAATAAATGATGCCTGCTTGAAATACTTGGCATAATAAAAAACACAGCGTAAAAAAAGGAAATGAAAAACAAGCCAGCAAAGTAAAAAGTGTACTTGTTTTTATCTGTCAGTCAAGACCTGACCGGTCTCTGATGCC
This sequence comes from Rhabdornis inornatus, assembly GCA_013397075.1. Lineage (NCBI taxonomy): Eukaryota > Metazoa > Chordata > Aves > Passeriformes > Rhabdornithidae > Rhabdornis > Rhabdornis inornatus. Next base: position 369,778 of record VWZS01004667.1, on the reverse strand, counting down.
AGCCAGTGTGTGATGCTGCTTCAGTCCCTCGGTGGCTCCTGGGAGTCAGCTGGTAGCCAGCTTTTCCAGATTTGCACCATCTTTAGTGTAGATATCAGGCCAAAGAAATGTTAAACAGGTGGTCAAAAATAAACTATTCTGTTTCAAGTTCTTGTTTGTTTCCCCCTAAGCAAGTTTCTAAAGTGAATAGAAGCCACACAAACCTTTCAGAGAAAAATGTCTTTCGTCTTCCAAGTCATATTTTGTTTATGATAAAACTGGGAAATGGTGCTGCAGTTACCCCAACCCTTCTCCTTTACCTCTCAGGCAATTGGGTTTCTCTGCACTAATTCTTCCTTCAACACTAGCGTACCCTTCAGGGGAAAAAATTACTTTGACCAACTGTTTGACTTATTCCAAAAGAGACTTCTTTCACACCTGAAATTGCCAAGGTTGAATTTGCAGCCCATGAAGTTTCTTAAACCATTACTTTTGTAAGAGGTGCCAGTGCCACAGCAGCAGCAGCAGCAGCGGGGGCTGCAAAGCTCCGTGAGGGGAGGCCGGGGCTGCCCCAGCCAGACACAGCCGGACACAGCCGGACACAGCCAGACACAGCCAGACACAGCCGGACACAGCTGGACACAGCCAGACACAGCCAGACACAGCCAGACACAGCCAGACACAGCCGGTTCCAGCGAGACACAGCCAGACACAGCCAGTTCCAGCTGGTTCCAGCTGGATACAGCCAGATACAGCCAGACACAGCCGGTTCCAGCCGGACACAGCCTGTTCCAGTTGGTTCCAGCCAGATACAGCCAAATCCACAGCTGAGCCAGAGCCAGGGCGGGGGCATTGCTGGGAAACATAGGTGAAGAAGGGCAGAACGTGGAAACAGTGGTGAGGAGTGTGGGGGGAAAAACATGTGAGAACATGGGAGAAAGAAAGGAAAGGGGAGAGTGTGCTCAAGGAGCAGAGATCCCCCTGCAGCATGAGGAGAGGATCACAAGGATCACAACAGAGCAGGTACCAACACTGCAATCCCTGGAGAACCTCTCTGCTGGAGCAAGTGGGTGTTTCCCAAAGGAACTGCAGCTTGAGGAGAGCTCATGCAGGAGCAGGTTTTCCCTGAGGGACTGCAGCCTGTTCGGAGAAGAGATGAGCAGCAGAGTGGCTGCTCGGGACTGACCACATGGCTGTATCGAGCTTAGTCTCCCCAATAACAAAATGATTTTAAAAATCTTACTTGTTAGAACCCTTGACCATGACAATCTTAGATTAGTCATAATATTTAACTTTATGAAGAACCAATATCCATTACATATTATTTCATAGAACTATTCCATTTATTGAATAATATTTGCCCTTTTAAAAAGCTGCTTTTTGCTTACACTGCTGTAAAATATCATACTGTTTCCTGGAAAGAGAAAAAGCTTTTCCTTCTTAGTGTGGGTATGGGGAATATTGTTATTGTCGCTTTATTCCTTTAGGTAGAATCCCTTCATGCTTTATATATCATGTCAAATATTAGCCAATGAATTAAAATAAAAAAAAAACTAACAAAAAAACCCCACGCATATATACACACTGCAACCTTTCTATTTCTGTCATGAACAGAGGAGTTTTAGATCAAGATCCAAAAAAAGAAAGGCCTGAGTAGAGCCTGTGTGTAACAACATAACTTCCCAAGCATCAGTTACACACAGAAAGCTTTCATTTGGTCTCAGCAACCTTGGCATTCCCACAAGGCACTGCCTTTTCAGTCCCTGTTCAACATTTATCCACAGTCAAAAGATCATTCTTAATAGATGTCACTGTTATCCATTAGACATCTTCACTTTTACTATATAGATACATAGGTAGCTTATGCTTAAACTTAAGTACTTGCAAGGTGAGTGTAGGTTCCAAAACTAAGACAAGATCACATTTGTGTGTGTCACTTTCCATTCCAACTGAATGGAAGAAATAATCTATTTCTCTTTTAGAGCATTATTACATTCCTGCACAATGGTGGAATTATTGTATAGTTACATATGCAGCTAAATAGAAGAGTACATGGACAGAAGATGCATTTCTTAATGAGAAATGAGGGGGGACACAACAACACACCCCAAAGTTGCCTAAGAGGGCATCAGACCGCAACAGACCAGACAGCACACTTGATTTGATTAAGCAGAATCATGCTTTTTTATTCATAAAGCAACTCATGTACAAATTGATAACATTGATATTTACTGTGTCCAATTAGTGTCACTGAATGGTCTAAAGCATACATAAGAACCATCTACAAGGATACATCCTTAGTCAAATCAAGTTATGGATGAAGAATAAAAGTCTTACTGTGTGTAAACAATTTCCTGACAATGGGAAGTAACAGTAAGGTTCTGAAAACATTTGTAAAGACTCTGGGTTCACAAAACAGTCAGATCAATCATTGAAATCAATAAAAGCACAATCCCTGGATTGACCAGACCAACACAAGTCACAGATATATCTGATATTACCGTAGAAAATTTGTGGATCAAACTGTTTTTCAAAGCACCATCTGATCATAGCATGAGCTAAACCAGGTCCTTGAGCATTGGAATGATGTTGTGCTTAAGAGTTAGCAGAAAATAATTTTTGCAGGACAGTTTTGTGAATCAAAGATTTTTCCAACTTATAATCAAGCAGAATAGAAGGAAAATAGTGAGCTGATTCTAACACATTTATCACACAAAATACCTTTCAAGAACATTTGAAACATTCTGTTTCATAAATATTGCAAGAGTAATGTTTTACTCCTTGCATGAGAAGCTCTTCTCCACTGTTGTTAAATTTGTGTTCTCAAATTATTCTTGATAAATACAAAAGCCTCTTAAAACAATTATTTTATATATAATTAAGGCATCAAACTAAAGTCCCATAGATCTTATTTAGAACAACAAAATTTCCTTGAATTTTCAGTATCCGCCACACTAAAACTACTGAAATTCCACATAAGAGTATACTCATCATAACCTTTGCAGTGGTATAAAAATTCTGTTTTCTTAGGGTTTTATCATAATTTTAAAAAAATCTCCAAATTCATCCAAGCTTCCCCCCAATCAACAAGATACAATTGGTACTCAGCGACGTGTCATGAGAAGGTCAGATTATTTTCCAATACCACTCCAGCCCAATGGTCAGCTGACCAGAAGTTGAAGCAGAAAGAAATGAGGAATATAGGCCAGAGTTTAAAGCAGAGAATATGGATCCTCTCTTTTCAACAGTCTCAGTAGAAGTTTCATAAGTATTTTATAGTTTGATTCTCCTGTCCATTGAACAGGATCTCTTCCTGTTAGTAAGCTGAAATTGACTGGTTAACAAAGAGATGCGTTGGAATGGACTGCCCAGAGAAGTGGTGGAGTGACCATCCCAGAGGGGTTTCAGAAATGGACTGGATGTGGCACTTGGTACTATGGTCCTTTTGACAAGGTGTAAGTCAAAGTCGAACTTGATGATTTTGGAGATCTTTTCCGATCTAAATGATTCTGTGATCCTGTGACCTGGACAGTGGTCTACTGTGACAGGGACAAATCATGCATAGCTGTGATTTAAATACAAAGAGAAGAGGTAATTTGGGGAGGGGCATACTGCAGTCATTTTTCTAAAATGAAAGCAGTTACCCAGAATAAACTCAGAGTGAATAGTTAGAGAAAAGCTTGAATGAGTCTGGTTTTTCTTGAACTCCCAAAATCTAGGGTTTTTTTGAATTTTCAGGAAAAGGATATGATTAGCTCACAAGCTGAAACACAGGTACATGTAACTGGACGGTATTTATTGCAAATCTCCTGTCATATTTATTAATGCAGTATTAATCTAATGATGAAGTAGGCAAGTATAGAAAATTGCAGAGTAGGGTAAAGAAGTATATCTTAATACATTAAATTATGAATGTAAGAAGGAATGTTGATACAGACAAATGAGCTTATATATTTTGGTCTAAACATTAAACAGAATCTTTCTTTTTCAAAAAATTAGCCACTAACAAAGAGTCAGAAATAGATCTTAAATAATATAGAGACAAGGAGCTCCAGAAGAATTTTACAGTACTGTAATGAGGTTTTTTTTCACTCAGTAGAAACTTGAAAATGTTGTCACAGCTTTCTGCTTACAGTATGGTATTCATCTTGTCAGGCCTTCCATTTTGTTTATTTTGAAAACATAAACTTCACTTTAATACATCACTGCATAGCTTTAATTTTGCATGTTTCCTGCTTTGAAAACATTATGGTTTAAGTAAACAACCAGTTCTAGACACAAGGGCAGATCATTCAAAAGACTGTTTTATGTTGAAAAACCGAAGGATACTGTTATAGAGGGTCAACCACACACAGTCAAGAGTTAGGCATAATTTTTTTCAAAAGATGTAAAGTCATGGATGTTTTTTAACATGACTGAAATACCTGAACTTTAAGCCTCTCTTAAGGGATAATGTAGCACACAATAATCCCTAACATCTATAAAGTTCCTGTAGTCAACTCTTAAACACATCTTTAAAATTATCTCTTTTTTTCCCTCAGCATTATCCCTCACTTTATCTTTCACTGTCCAGCTGAGAATCAGCCATTAGTGGTAAAGAATCTACACTGATTCTAGTTACCAGGCTGCTTATAATAGCCTCCCAACTGGCACCTCATGGAGGACCATATGCCATTTCAAGTGAAGAGGATGGCAACATGCCCACTAACATTATTAGAACTAAAATTAATTTTAGATGTCCCAAACTCAGAAAATCTATTGCTCCAATTGACTTATTTTTTCTTCTCAAAATCTGCTATGTCCTTCCTTCAGGCTTCTTAGAGCTAATTAGAAGGTTCCAACTCCTGTGCAGCTGCTAGGTTATTTTTGAGCTGGTGAGGGAAGAGTGTTGGTCTACACTTAAAAGGGAAAAGAGTCTCATCTCAGAGGTGGATGTAGGCTCTAAGAAGCTATTCTGACCCTCCAAGTCTGCATCAAAGAAATTGTTTTGACTTAACTGGAGTGAGCACTACTATTAATTGATACACTGTAATTTGATTTTGATTTTTCCTGTCATACTATATTTTCCATTTACTCAGCCTTGAAATAAATGGCATTGATAATAACCTTACTGCCAATATCACAAAGTTAGCATCCCAGTCTGAATCTGGTCAGGTGAAACTACTTCATATCAGAGAGAGACCAAAATATTATTTCAACATTTCATTACTTGCAAGTAGAGAATGACTGGAAAGATATTATCACTATCAGCAATCCAGGAATAACTTTTCATTACATAACCAATTTCTCTTGTGCTTCTTTATTAGGTACATAAACATGTTTCATGAAGCTGGCCTAAAAATTCAAGTTCTACCCATGACAGGTATATTATAATGGAGGTTCCTGAGGCTCTAAGTTTTAGCAAATTCTGATAATTTTCCTGCCTCAAAACATGATTGGACAAGAGCAAGTCAAGCCAACAGGGTTCCAGTGCAGCCCAATAACTGTGCAATGTTTAATGTCAAAACCTTATGAGTCCCATTGCACAGGTATAAAGGAGTAGGCAGAGCTTTTGTATTACATGGTAACACACAGTCTTCTTCCCCCATTTAAGTTCTGGTGATTTTTAAGATTTGTATAGAGGATGTAAAAGTTGTTTGAAATTCTTTCCCTTCATTACTGTACAAAAAATGAAACATGAAAAAAAATAGGTTGTGAGGTTTCTAAACAATACAAAATGTACTCACGGGGAAATTCCTAACACTTGTCAGGGCAGTTTCTGAACAGCAGACTTTTTGAGCAGTTAAAGCAAGAATATCAAGCTACTTCTCACTTACCTGACAGGGTAATTTTCAGACATTTAATGAAGTTTGGTTTAGAGTGCCACAGGTTTTAGTAAAAAAAAACCAGAAATATTTTCAAATAGTGAAAATATTCATTTGCTAAATCACAGAAATTTAAACACTAAAACTTTATATCTAGAGCATTTTTCTTCAATTAAGAGTATTATATTTAAAAGCTTTATGCATGCAACCCTTCTTGTATGACACTCCAATACTCAAGTATTTTAACTCCTAACTTACAAGGCTCAGAATGTATTCATAGTGAAGTTAAAATCATTAACAGGATGAAAAGAGTAAAGTGACTGAGAAGAAATTTGAGTTTTGTTTGCCGCAACTTTAATAGATTCAAATTTTTATTTCCTCCCTATCACAAGTAGGCAAAATTTTCACTAGGCTGAAATATTAATATGGTACCAAGATTCCAATCAGGATCATTTGTTGGTTGGAAAAAAGTGCTCTGAAAGCATCTTCTCACTGACAGGAAGAGGTTTTTCTTAATGACTTTATAGGTCTCATAATATAAATCCAAAATTTCAGCTTTGGATTCTGGCGATGTGTAGGTGGCGCTGTGTGGGGTTGGCTGCCAACTGAACTCATGATGTCTATTGTTGCATTATTAGGAAGCTGCCATTAAGCAGATGTGTGTACTACCATACTTGCTTGAGCCCAAGTATAAAATTAGATATTGTCTGACTCCTAAACTTGGATGCTTATGTCAAGAAGAGATCACTAAAGCACCATAGGCTCAAGTAAATGGAATTCAGAAAGCTTGATTTTTCCAAACAGGAGGGGTTATCTATATACTGTGTCGGAAATAAGAATAGTTTAAATGGTACCTCCTTCTTCTCCTAATTACTCTGAAGAGGAATGCTTTGAAAAGGTCTTTACACACTTACAGAAGCAACAAAATATTTAAATAGGCACTTTTAAGTCAGTTGTTTCCCTTTTTAAAATATGAGCAGGGATTTATAAGCTCTGCATTTCAACAACACCTTTTTGCTGAAAAAGCAAAAAGCCCTCCTTTCCTGTACTTTGTTGAAGTGAACTACAGCCTACTAAACAGCTTCATGACTTGACAAACACAGGCATGGGGAGGTTTACAGGAGTGTAAAACCAGGTTGCAGCAGCATGAACAGGTTTTATTGCAACACCTGTAACTACAAAACTGGCCACTTATTGCCCTAGAAAGATGACAATAGCACCAACGATACCATTCTCCACCCGATTATAACCAACAAAGATTCAGGGCACTTGGATCTTCTACTTCAAACTGCTAACATGTTGCCTGTAGTAATAAAGTTCAAGGTAGACTAAGAGACACCCTTTTATCACATTATTTTGCCTTAAGTTATGATTTTGCAACTGTAGTTTGAATTCAAACTGTCACGGAAGAATTATTGCATATTTATTATTCAGAGGTTTCTATTTTATCCATGTTTCAGGTAACAGCACTTATAACCAAAGTATTGTTTTATTAAATGGGGACAGTGATATTTTAATGAATAGTCCTAGCTCTTAAAACGAGGTTGTCAAAGTGTCTATGGATACACAAGTGTGAGTAATGCATTGTGCATTCTTTGCTAATCGCTAGCTTCTGAAGCTGTCCTTTCTCTCCAATCTTGTCTTTCTACAGCCTGCCAACAACAATCCTGGCAATAGCATCGCCAGGTATAGTAGCAAGAGACTGCAGTCCAAATAAGATGAGAAGTATCGCTGAGAAAGCAAACAAGCCTATGCAATAATTGTTAATGAGGAGAAGCTGTTACAGGTACCTCAGTCTACTAGTAAACCCTTATGACTTGAAAATCCATCCTATTACACAAGTTATTTACTGAACTAGTGACTGCCAGAGGAAAACGTGCATGTTTCTAACACAGACTTAGATGATGATCTATTCTTTTTAAATACACCACAAAAAGTGGTGCTAAGGGGTGGTGCTGTTTTTGTTTTACTAGCTTTCAAATAACTTGACCCTAATTTTCAAAGTAAACATAAAGAAAAGGAAGTGTCTTCAGAGCAGCAGCATTAACCTCATTCTAATTAAACTACAGCTATAATTAAATCCTGTCTACCTAAGTCCACTTGTTGAAGTAGAGGTCTCCATTGTTTAAATAGCTGTTTTGTTTCTCATTATATATCCCAAAAAGCTGTGAGCTCTGCTACTGTGACAAAACAGTTGTTTGTTCCAACAGATGATTGTATTTCACAGAGCAATTTCTGTATGTGTAGGTCACATTGGAAGTGAAAAGAAACATGAAAGGTAAATTGTTGTTACTAGAGTTGTCTTCAGTAGGTAATAAGGCAGCTCCAGTGTAAAAAGAGACAACCATTGTGCTGGAATCAGGAATAGCTAAAGCCATGATGAAAAAAGGTATGTGCAGAGGAAGCTTGATCTGCGGTGTAGGACATACTGGGACTGCCAGTGTTGCCTGGCAACTGGCAGGATGGGGGGGCAGGCACCAAAACCAGCCTACACCCACAGTTGCTGTGGCACGATCTTTCCAACAAACTGCTGCTTCAGCTACTGTAGGCCATAAATACATTTTTGGCTTACTTTCTGCTTCTATAATGAAAACTGCACAACAGAATTAGCGCAAGTGTTCAGAATTACATTTTAAATATAGTTAAATGAGAGTCTGATTCCTGAGGTTAAAAGCGTTGTATTTTCCCTTCTTTCATAGCAACAAAATCTAGTTTAATTTTCTCATGAAAATTCATGAAGAAATAATTTAAAGCTCATTGGATCAAGAGACAATGTTGGAAAAATCCTTTCAGTGGTACATTCCAGACAGATGTAATTTTAAACTATGAAAGTCTGAAAATTAAAACTTGAGGCATGCACAGTGTTGTGAATTCCAACTCCCCCAGACGTCACCACACAATTCAGTGCAGATCTATTTCAACTACTGACCAAAAAATCAAAAAAAACTTCCTTCCCAGGAGCAGCTGCATTATAGAAATCACTGAGGAGTTATGCATAGCCAGAAGCAGACCAGTGGTACTGCACTACACTCTCATTATATCTAAATGGCTAACTGTTTAAAAAAAAAATTAAATATTAATTTGATTTTATATCTGGGACCCATTACAGCTTTTCTGAAAGTTCACTTTCTCACTGAAGTCTTCACTTGATATCTGAACAATTATAAAAGGCCTAAAAGCTGACTCAAAGTTCACATCATTCTTGAATGGCATGAAAGACATGCTCTTTATATCGGTCTGTAACCAAGCTAAGGCAGTCACAGAGGCCTGCCCGATCACTCTACACACAAGAACTCCTACAAAAGCTCAGGCTGCAAAGTCACTTTTGCAGAAGTGTCAGCTGAAGGCACATGCTGTGCTAGAGAGCTTATGACAGCTCAGAAGCTCATGAAGACGAATGCCAGATAATTTAGTTCACTTGCTTCTCATATTTGGACTTTACAGTAGCACATAGAATAAATGGTAAATAATTGAAAGCTACCATGATAAATAGATGAGGAAAATTAATAGTTAAGTAGAAACCAAATCTCTTTCTGCCCACTCTCCTTCTGATTTCAACTTACCCAGTCAAGAGAGATTTACAGAAGTAACTTTATTCTGACCCTAATCACTTTGCAAAATTAATTCTTCTTCAGATTCTATGCACAAAGAAGCAACTCTCAGGCTGTAGCTTAAAATGAACAGCACCAGTGCCACTGAATGGCTTCAGGTTATTTGTCTGAATCCTAGCCTTGTTCAAGATTTTAGTCAATATTGCTACTGTGTTCCAAAATTATCTCATTAAGAAATTAATTTAAATTAAACATCGCATCAAATATATTGAGGTCAGGACATGATGATGTCTTTGATAATTTCAGAATTTTATTTTAATCCTTTTTTTATCTAAAATACAAATCTTTCAGTGTTCCCACCAATTATATAGGGAAATATTAACTAGGATTATAGAAAGATATTACCTAACGCTAGCTTAGCATGTATTATTAATTGTCAACCCTTTTTTTTCACACTAAACTATCAGCAAGCTGGTGTCTACAGTGGAAGTGCTCATTGCCATGCATGAAACTAATGTGCAAGGTGAGGAGGCAGCAGAGTTGTGGCCCTGCCACAGTCCTCTTGCATGTGTTTTCCAGCCCCAGTGTCCCTGGAGCTCTAGGCTCTTTTATTCTCCCAACCCTTACTCTTAGCCTAAAGTCATCTTGTTGCTGGGGCTGAGGTCCCCATCACCATGGGTGATCCAGATGAGAAAGATGTAGGAGCAGCTAAATTGGGGCCCTGCTGAGATCACCTTGGGATGTCGTTTCCAGCCACAGTGTTCCTGGAGCTGTAAACTCTTTTATTCTCTCAACCCTAACCCCAATCCTAACCTCAACCCCAACACTAGCCCTAATGGCAGCTTGGCAGTGGCAGAGGTCCTCATGGTCACAGAGGCTGGAGATTAAAAAGATTTTTCACGCTAGCCTTTAAGCAGGCTTGAGCCTACAGCAGAGGTGCCCATCCCCAAGCATAAAACTAATCTGCAAAGTGAGGAGGCAGCAGAGTTGTGATCATCTTGGTGTGTGTTTTACACCTTTTACTCTCTACAACCTAACCCTAGCCCCAATGGCAGCTTGGAACTCTGGCAGAGATCCTCATTGCTATAGGTGGCAGAGATTAAAAGGTGTGGAGCCTGCAATGCTGGCACTCTGAGGTGATGCCCTTGCAATGCCTTTTCAAGTGTCAGTGTCCCTGAAGCTGTAGGCTTGGCAGCTCCCTGAAAATGAACCTTAACCCTCATGTCACTGCTGCTGAGATCCCCATCACCAGGGCTGTCCCAGCTTCCAAAATTGTACAGTGAGCTATCTTGGTATCCTGCTGTGATGAAATTTCTTCATTTCATAAAAGAAAATTCAAGAAGCTTAGTCAATATTTTGGTTGGTTTTAAATATTTCAGCATTTTAAATGCCAATACTTAGCATCTGAGTAATATTTTACATCTTCTAGGTGTCCAATTTCCTTGTACAACATTTTTGAAAACCTTGTTAACTTTAATGACTAAATTTGATTTTGAGGTTTTTAAAGGTTAGACCTTGTCAAATTCCAACCTTTTTTTTTTTCAGAGGAAAGACTATATGCCTAACACCAAAATTATCTTTTTGACTTTCTGCTTCATAAGAGGAAAATGCTGGGTCTCCCTATTAAAGCATGCTACTTAGTTGTTTAACATACAAAAATAATATGCTACCTTCTCTTATTTCCTTTTTGGTGTAACCAAAGCAATTGAAATGGAAAGAATAATAAACCTGAAACAGACACATGCAGAAATTCAATGTATATTGGCTGCTTGCAGGCTGTTTGTTAATTCAGAGCAGTGGATGCTATTTATCCTGGTTGTATGTTAGTGTATTTGACAACTGCATGTAGAAGGTGAGGTTAGCTCAGGAAAGTTTGGTTAAAAGAGTACATGTTACTCTTAAAATACTTACCATTAAATGGTACATACCCTTACTTCTATTATTCAAGGAAAAATATTTACATTACTGTAGGTTATCTATTTCATTTTTTTTAATAATAGAATCGTTAGTTTTTAACTGTAAAATAATTATGCAATGTGCAACTGAAATTTCCGATTAGGAACCAAAAGTTACTTTTTGTCTTAATGTAATGAAAAAATTTGCCCAGTCAATAAAAGTAGCATCAAAAAGACGACATAATATACTTGAATTTACATTTGCAAAGTATGTTTGAGCATGAGGAAGTCCTCCTGAAACAGGCCTCCAAACAAAAAAGACAACAAAAATATTGCTAGAACTACTTTCTATATTTATTTAGTAATACAATTTTGGCATATCAAATGGGTGGCTAAGGAACAAAAAAGGTGGATTTATCCTTAGTTAGCTTCACTTACCAAGATGTGAGAATTGCATCACCCAGTAGTAATATAAATACAGTGCACAAATACTGCCAAACAAGTGGTCACTTTTTAATTCATATGGATTTTGTTTTCAAATCAAGAAAAGAAGATATGGTTTTATTGCTCTTCTTTGCAATATATGGCTTTCTTTCTTCACATCTCACAGTAATATTAGGACTTCCTTCACAAAAAAAGAAAAACCCTAGCAGACACCAACATGAAGAATGATGATTCAGGGTGCCAGTCTTGATACCATTCTTTATTTTATGTCTAATTGTATCTATCACTTACACAGATGTATTGTCAAGCAATTAGACAAAATGTATGTTTGATTCAAAACATTCCTCTGTTTTTGAGCCAAGACATGTGTGAAGAGAAATGGAATTACAATATCTCTGGCCCTGGCATTATGATTCTGTCTGCATTCACAATCACAAATCATTATTTTCCATGTAGCTGTTAAAAACTAATTGTATCTTTCAGGATAAACTGAAGGCTTAATATAAAAATCTAAGCTACAGCATTTACATTTCTCTCACACAAAACTGTAAAAGATCTGCTACATTTGTGGTAAAGAATTGTCAAGGTTTCATATGGTTTCTTACTTCATATCCAATGTTTCAAATTTATATTTAAAAATACTTATCACAGAAAAAACACATCACAGAATCACCTTCTCTGTTTATATTTCTCTGTGTCTCTGTTTTCTGTAAATTATTTTTTTTGCTGAGGTTTACAGATAGATACAGTTTAAAAAAAAAATGGTCACTTTACAGTTAATAGGTGCTTACAAGAAGTCATGGTGATTTCAAGCGTAAATTCTTTTATGTATTTTAGTCATACTTTTCCAAGCAAAGATCTGCTTTAGCAGTGGTCCTTTTAATTTATAGCAAAATAGAACTATTGCTACTAGAAGTAGGGAGAAAGGTACCAAAGCACCTTAACTTTAATAAACATAAGTAATGTCATGAGCTTTACAAAGAAATGTAGCAGAAAAAAAGGTCTATGTCCCTACCTTTGCTTTTAGCAGAGCCTGTAACACAAAGTCTAAGACTATCAGTGACAGAAAAGGCTCCTGAGAACTACAGAGTATATAGAACTGAAAACTGAGAGCTATATAGAGTATTTGCTGAGCAGGTTAGAAGAACAACTTGTTCCATTTTAGTGCTGTACAAATGAGTGGCAGTGTGCTTCAAAGTTCTGAATGTCTCTTAGGAGGTGCAGAGCTAAATGCTCTAAGCATCTATGTCAATCTGCACACCTGAGGCACTTGTTATGCTCCAGAAACTGTGGAGCATCACTTAAGAACAGAACAAAGGATTTTATACAATCATTCACTTACAGCAATGTCACTAGAGTTAAGTACCAGAGTCTTAAATACTAGGCAGATAAAAATTATTTTACTTAGGTTCTTGTGCTGCTTAGAAATCTTAGCCTAAATTTATGATCAGAACCAAGGGTTACTAATTTTAATTTAGCATTCAAAAATATAATAAAAAAGACAGCCCCAAAGAAAACCTGTCATGTGTAATATAGTATAACAGGATGTGTGCAGAAGTCCCCAGCTAGCCTCAAACACTGCAAAGGGAACTGGAAACAACGCAGAAGTGTTGGTATTGTAGCTAAGTTCATTACCTCTCTTAATAAGCTTTGGTAAAATACCAGGCTTCCTGGCCCACCGGACTGGGAATTGTCAAAGACCTAGAGTGGGTTCCCATTTGGTGTCTATGATACTGTATTTCATCCAATCCTTGTGTCATTTTGTTTCTACTAGGCTTGGAGGCTATAAGCATAGTCTCTGTTATTTACATTATTCAGAGAGAGAGTGACATACTAAAACTCTGGAAGAAATATAAAAGAACACTGTATTTTTATCAGTTTTGCAATATCAGGGCAATGTTTTTCTTGTTCTTATTTCCTGTTCATATATTTAATGGTCAGTGGATTGAAGTCCCTTTGCAATTTAGACTCTATCAGCTTTTTAAGAATGCAACCTAATATGACTTACTGGTGAAATTAAGGTTTTACACAACTGCAAATGGATGTTTGCTTTTCTCAATCACTTGTCAATTAAAGCAGAAAAAAGGAAAGACATCAATAGCAAAACCATTTTATGACTTTATTTGACTTCTCTTAGTCCATTTTGGACTTGTCAGATGTAAACTAGTCCATTCATAAATGGACTTTATGATATTGAAATTCAATTAATAATCAGTGCACATAAAATAAAAGTTTGTTTCAAAAAATTCTGGCTTAAACCCACAAAGAGCTAAAGCTGTGATTTGATTAGTAACTTCAGCTTTGATCCTAGTGTTTGATAAATCTGAATGTCAGTTTTTGGAAAAGAAATTATTGCATTATCAATACAAGCAATTATATATTACAATATTTTGTTCTGCTAAGCAGGATATAACTCCATTTAGGGTCTCTTTTATAAGTAAAATGAGCACTGAAAACATCCTTGTTGGTGAAATTTTAGCTGTGATCAATGTATAATTCCTTTAATTGTAAACAAATGTTGCTATACTTCTGCCAAAACACAAGAAGGTGCTCAAACGATGTCACAAATACATATATTCAAATACATTTTTTAAAAAAAGCAGGCTGATGATTTTGCAACTCTTTCACTCCACACCTATAGCGAAACTTGAATTTTGCATATATTGAATGATACGTGTAGTAACAGGTAATCATCGTCTGCCTGAAATTCTTTCCAATTTATGGAATACCTGCACAGTGTGTGTTTTCTCAGCATCTCCATCAGGCATCCTGGCCTTTATTTTTTTAAATCAGATACTTATTCTGCCAATGAAATATTCTCTCAGCACTATCTTCTGCCTTCTCCTGCATATTTTCTGTATCTGCCATTTCCCACAGAACATAATTTCTTCTCTACTTGCCTCAAGCAGACTATCCCTACTTGGTTTGGAGGCCTGTCTCATACTTCTCAGTAGCCCTTATTTACTTCAAATATTAGTTTAGCCAATTTTTTTTTCTTATTTGAGCAAATTACAAAGAACCTTTCCTTGAAAGAAAAGTTTTAATCACATTGAAACAGACTATAGCTGAAAACCCCTTAACAAATATACTACATACATTACTGAAGTTTACTACTTACATGTTTTTTTTTATCTATAGCCAGACTGCAAATATTAAATAAGGTGTATTTGCATCTGTATGATTGGCAGAAAAGAATGTTTTATCTCCCTTATAAAAATGACCGCTCAGATGGGTGAAATGCAGAACTAGGATGCTCCTAGTATGTATTGACCTCACAGTGTCACCTCTTTACACTGGAAAATTTGAGCTACTTAACACAGGCATAGCTACAATGTATTTTGTGTGCATACGAATTCCTTCTGCTTCTGAAATAAACATTTATGATTATGCTCCCGAAAATTGTTCTTCTGTAATTTCTGAATGTAAAATTACTGTAGCAAATTTACATTTTGTTAATTGATAACATACGTTGCAATTTCATCTTCATAACTATTAAACAGCATGAAAAAAAGCATTTTGCTTCTGTAACCACAGCATCCCAACAACTGTTTTCATATATCTTGAAAACATCTCCATTGTCTCTAAAAATTTATTTTCCATCAGTGCTGTTACCTGCCACAGGCTGTTTACCTTTAAATTTTGTTTCCTTTGGCAGCACCTCTAGGACAAAGAGTCCATTTCTGGACTGTGAAAGGATTTCAACGTTAGCATGCTAGGACTGAGTCATATATTTTATACTGATATTAATGTCCAGTAAATTCCTTATGTGCTATGAATATTGTTGCCTCTGGCTCCACATACACAACATGTTACCTCTGAACTGCCAGCTCCATTCGTGATGGCATATACTTTAGCTCTGTCTGGGCTAAGAAGAAAATTGAGTACATTGTGTTGGCATATAGGGCTGCAAAAAGCAGTGAAATTTTGATACCATATAGAAACAATTATTTCTAGGCCTTTTCATATTGCATGCATAAAAGCAAGGAAACTGTCAAGTCTAATATACAGCTATCCTGAGACAGAAGATTTTTGCAGTAATTTCAAGTTGTAGATATCATCCAAAAATTGTAATGTATATCATCCCTGGTCAAAATTCTCATTGACTGAAGAGGCCCCTGCATGGACTAGGAGCCATCATCATTTTCATGGCAGAAAATGCAGATGGGATACAGCACAAGTGACAAGTGAGAGAGCATAACTGAAACTATGAAGCATGATGGTCATCCACAATTGCTTGTACGTGCACAAGTGGTCTAACTCCAAGGCTTTCTGCAGCTAACCCAGCTCAAGGAAGTTTTAAGGAAAAATATGAGAAAGAAGTGTAACAGTTACAGTTTTCACTTTAACTGGTAGCATTTCCATGCAAACACCAGACTGCCTGTTCCTTATTATACAAAAGGATTTTTGCCCTGCTTTTCATGAAGGAACAGGCAAACAACAGAGTTTAATGATGCCATTTTATCACAGCTGAGAACTTCAGCTATTCTGGAGTGAGCACAAGCCAAAATTATCTATGCGCACCTTACAAGAATTTCCAAGTAATATGTGTTTTGAACTTAACCCATGATAGCCGCAGAAATTTAATTTAAAATATCTACTTTTGACATTCTAAAATGCAAAAATTAGATAAGGGACGGTTTACTCTAGAGCCAAAAAACTTCAACTCACTGTAAGAGCAAGTATGACAGGGAAGCATACTGTCCTGGGTTTCTGCCAGATGCCTGCGTGCTGTTCCAAAATCTAAGTGACTGCAAAAATTAATGGAATGTTAAAATAGAGAGAAGGAGTAAAATTAATGGGTTAGATTTACAGAAGGTTTGATAATCTGTATCTATTCCCTTGCCATGAATGAGTCTGGACTGGAAGGAGTCACTGGGCAACTGGTTGAAAAAGCTGTATGTGCACAGGAAAGGAGTCCAAAGCAAGTAGAGAAGAAAAAGAGGATAATTAATAATTTATTAAGCACACAATCAAAACTCCAGCCACACAAAGGACCTATAGACAAACACTGTGATTATAAAAAACTAAGCATAAGAGAGAAAATCCTCTCTCTCCTATGTGAAAGAAGGCTCTCTAATCAGTGATGTAAACATGAGTATTTAGACATTTGAGTTGTACTGCCATATCCAAATCATTTAGCAGATATGATTTAGCAGATATGACAGCAGAAGAGGAGGAACCTTGCGTCTTTCTTAAACAGAGTATAGATTCCAGGTGGAATACCCTAGGATATTCAAAGGATCAAGAGATGTCTGTGTTTACAAAACTGAATCAGAGCTGGAATGTCTCCACTGGCTTCAGTGAAGCTAGGATTTAATGCCAGCAGTGATGAGAGACTAAGGGCCGTCAGGACAGGTTTTACTTAGGCATCCCAGTGACTAAAAATTAATAAGGGGATCAACTGAATTTATCTCAACTCTCTCTCTTTCTGTAGCAACAGGAAAACCATTGGTGCTCCTATGGTTAAGAACACCAGATACTAAAGCCAGTGAGAAACACTGGAAGATCCTTTATTTATCACTTTGGTTGTTCAGCTACCTCAGAGGACAGATAATTAATTCAGAAATGATAGCCCTTTTCCAAATGGTAAGAAGGAATAAAGGGAAACTGATACTATTATTTGTCTTTTGCATAATTCCTACAGCTGTCAAAGACCTTCATTTTAGGCAACCTATTTTTTGGAGTACATCTCCAATGCCATTGACAAGTGTCTCAAGATGTTACGTGAGAAATAACATACCTAGAGTAAAAGCCCTTTCTGGGGGGAAAAAAAGGTTTTTTTCCAACCTTATAACAACAAGGTTGGCTGTAAGGACCAGAATTCCAGATCTTTTCTTTCTTCTTGACTCTCTGGCCTCTTCAGTGAAGTACTACAGCTATGGCACATCTTTTTGGCAGGAGACAGGCTCTTTCCTTGCAGTGCAAGGTTCTTCTGTGCGTGCACAGATGTCCACTCTATGCAATTAAGTAGTGTCACATTTTAAAAATTACATATTTCTGGGACGAAGGCAGTCAGAGTGTTGTCTGGGCCAGACATCTAGGCCACATCTATATTGTTATAATTAAATATTCCTAGGAACATTCCTGAGCACTGAGACCAACTGATATGGAGCAAATACATCTATGCTACAGAAGTCTCAGCCTTCAAGTACTATTAGTAGAACCAACCTGCCTGCTGGATGTATTCTGGCTTCCAAAGCATGCCAGGGAATTCCTTGGAAAAGAACTGGTTAAATAAAATTCAAAAGCTAATCATGGGCAATTGTACAAACCACAGACTACTGAAAGCCAGGGGCTAAGACTCCATATTGGTAAAATTGTAGCATAAAAGTCCACTCAAACCACAGTTTTGATGAATGTAACTGGACTGGACCAAAGACTTTCTGGTGAGTCTTTGTGTCTGTGTCAGTAATCTCACCTAACCAGCAGCAAGGCCATACAGCGAGAGAAATGCAGCATGAAATTGTGAATAGGACAGTGAGGCATATAAAGGAAAATCACCTACACAGTCTCTGTGTGCCTATTTGCCTCACTAACCTTCTCTATGGGATTTGTACCATGAACATAACCCAGACAAACAGTATTATTCCACATCCAGTTTCATGCAAGAATTTAGATTTTTGACTGCATCTCTGTGCTCACAAAAATGTATGCTGGTGTAATAATATTTGCACAAATCCTTATAAACAGCATTTTCTGTGCAATTATTACAGATGTTGATCTGACAACATCTACAGATCCAGTTTTGGTCAGCTGTAACTGAGCACCTAGGTTTGGCTGAAAGGTCAGGTTGATGATGCATGTCCTCAGCCAACTGGCAGGAGCATCATTTGCTCCTCACAGAACAAGCACAATTATTTCTACAAAGCATTCAGTATTTACCAGGTTTCTAACTATACAAGTACAAACCATTTTTCCAACTACGAGTCACTCAGAAAGAAGTCAAATAAGCATCTTGGCTGAATGATCAGAAAGCTAAGTGACACAAATTCAGTAAAACTTAAAGAAAACTAGCTTTAAAATTATGAACAGGGCAGTGTTTATTAAATCTCCTGAGAAGCAAGTTAAGCATACTTAAGGAAATGGAAAAGCTAACTATGTGTTGAAGAGGCATGTGATTTTCGGTGGCTGCGTCTGTCTCCTTTCTTCAGGGTGGCCAGATGAGCATGGAGAGCATTGAGCAGATGAGCATGAGGCCTTGAGACTGTTTGCCATGTCCAGCCATACCCCACCAACTTGCAACCCCCTGACTCTTTTTTCAGCATGCAAAAGCAGTCTTAACATAGAAGAAATAAATATTTAGGATCACATAGAACAAAAGAAGATTCCACAGTCCCATAGCCACAAATTATTTCTTGGGAAAAGAAATGCAATGATGACATTGCTTATTAAAAATAAATTACAAACCCAAAAATCATCCATAATTTGGGAACGTTTCTACACACTAGAACTTTTAACCTCCAGTTCATTGGGTAGGAGAAGATTGTGTACTTATGAAGCTTCCAATTTGTTGCAAGATATTTTATGCTTTAAACATGAAAGATGTCTTGGGATGTAGAAACATTGATAAAATATAAGAAAATTGCAAGAAAGTATCCCTGACCAACATCCTCTTAGTATTGACAGCACAACAGAATTCCTAGAGCATCTCCCAGTCAGCTGATGGCATTCCCCCTTTCATGAATTCTTTGCCTTATTGGAATCCTACATGGTACTATCCATTATGTCCCTCCCCAAACTCTATTTTGAGGGATAGTAAAATAACCGGGAAAAAAAAAATCTTAGAGGTATCTCAGCACTATCAACAGACACTGCATAGAAATCTTTCATTATAAATTAACATTATTCAAAACAATGAAAAGGTTGATGTTGTAAACACACTTCTATACTAATTCCACACCATGTAATTATCTCTCAAAATGTAGGCACTAACAGCAGGAATTAAAAGCTGGCATTAAAAATTGAGTATCTGCTTTTGGAGATGGAAAGAATCCCTTATAAACAAAGATCAACAGCTCATTCCAGGAAATACTCTGTCTTGTCACAGAATAACATTGCCACAAAATATCCTCTTCTTTTAAAGATTTTTTTTTTTCTTTGCTATGATCTTCTTCCAAAGCAAAATTTTCAAAAAAGGATTTTAGATATATTTGAATAACAGCTGTATGTTCATGATACACTTATAAGAGGTCAAAAGACTTATCTGTTCAGAAAACATTTTGTCTATTCCCCGACAAAGCTCAAATTAACAACACTAAAAACACTAACATAAAAAGCTGTTAAAAATATATATATTAAAAAAAAAAAAGCCAACATTTTAAAATTAAATTTCAAATTAAATTTAAATTTTAGGAAGTTAATGAAGTAACTAAAGAAGCAGGAAGAATAGAATACAGGGGATATATTTTACTAGCTGTAGTTTAGCATGCAATCACATATTTGTAGACTGAGTTACACGTGCAAGTGTCTGCACAAAGTTGATAACCTGGGGCAGTTAGAGTTGCAGAATACTGCAACCATTTAAACACGTGCTGAAGGAGTCACTTTTTACCACTTGTTCGTTAGCTTGGCAACACCAGCAAGAATATTTTTGATGTTTATATTTCAGGAGCTATAGGATTCTATGCCTTAATTTCCTTAATTTGACATTAATGCAGCACCAGTTCTCAATTTTCTCTCTGGCTCTTAGTTCAAATTGCCTGATCCTTTCAGCTCTTGCAGAGCTGAACATGCCACAAGAGGTTATAGAGAGAAGCCAGATAATTCTCCCATTCCTCGTTCACTAAAAAAGACCTAAGCTGTCAGTAAGTGGATGGCAAGGTACAGGCTGGCAGTAGCCTGTACTTTCCAAATAAGGAAGGGTGCAAGTCCATTCTAAAAGGCCAGAACCCAGAGTGCCTTTCCTAAGGTTCAGGCTGGTTTCAGAGATTGGCAGTGCTGTCTATTGTATGCAGAAGTTCTGTAAATTTTCTCCAACGTTTTCAGGATGTCCTAGGAAGATCTGGGAAATTCTGGGAAAGTCTCTAAGGACACAACAACTACCAGAATTACCAGTAGAGGAGAATTTAAAGAAGCTTAGGGAGCACTTTAAATTTACTTTTCAGAAAATACTGTGTGTATACATATCT
Source organism: Rhabdornis inornatus (assembly GCA_013397075.1). Taxonomy (NCBI): domain Eukaryota; kingdom Metazoa; phylum Chordata; class Aves; order Passeriformes; family Rhabdornithidae; genus Rhabdornis; species Rhabdornis inornatus. The sequence continues at coordinate 348,977 of VWZS01004667.1, read as the reverse complement.
AAACAAATTACAGCAAACTGCTTTTGCATCAATCTTCCTTTCAATAAATGTTTTGAGAATAATCTGGGTGATTTTTTAACTAAAATTAACCTGTGCTCATCTCATTATTAATTTTTATGTCCAACAGTTTTCTTCAATTTGAAAAATTTAAAATTTCTAAAGATGTTAATAGCTATTAGAACCAGTCAGCCTAAGCAATCACATCATTTTATAAATATTACTTCCTTCATATCCATTTCAATAGGAAACACTGTTCTTGTATAAAGATATGATCATTGTTTCCTTAATTTGCTTACATTTTCAAGCTTATTGTACCTAAAACAGATGACAAGGAGAAAAATAAGTTTTATCACCATTTTACTATTGCTTATCTCCTCTGCTTAGGCCACTGAAAGGTCTCTACAATCTGCTTTCTCAGCTTCCTGTTTACAGAATTTTGACTTCATAGTGAAAACAAGAAACACACCAGTAGTCACTGGACTCAAAAGGCAAGATAGGACCTAGGAATTACAACAGTCACTCTGTTTTTATATAACTATGGAATATGGTAATAACAAAACAGAAGAGTAAGAGAATCTTCTCTGTAGAACAATTTTTCAGGCAGTTTAAGCTAACCCGAAGTCTTCAAAAAATTATTCAAAAATCTCTTGCAAAAAAGTTACTCCCCTCTAAATTACATTTACCATGTGAATACTATCTTTTGTTCCTAAGCTTTTGTTTTCAGTAACCCCAAAAAAATCCTTGCCCCCAACAGTTCAAGGAGACATAGTGAAAAAACAAAGGCACTGTCTCTGGACATGCGTAGGTAGCATTCACATACAATGTTAATGCACAACTTTATGAAACACCAAGGTTACAGAAAGACATTTTCTGAAACTTTATATTTTTCTGACTTGCAAAACATTGTCTTTCAACTGGAAGGTAAAATGTGACCTTTCAGTCAAAAGAATTCATTTTTGCTTTCATACTTATTAAACAAATGCCATGAAGGTTTAAATATTGTTTCATTGCAATTGGACAGCAGTATTCTAATATAAAACTAGAAAATATGAGAAGAACCGAATCAGAAGTCTATAGAATATTGCAATGAAACATCGTATCCTGAATAGCTGAAATGGAAATACTGGGATTCTCCCATTTTCTTCAAGAGCCAGGGAAACTATACCATACTTCTTGGCTATGCCAATCAGATGGAGCAGAGGAAGATGAAATTCCTTTAGAAGATAACTTCAACAAAACTGGAGCAGAGCAGGTTGTCTGGTCAAGGAGAGACATTACATAAAGGATAACTGTGGAGATACTGCAGTGGCCAACCACTCTTACCATGTCATAGAAAACGAAATGTAAATACAGATAAAACACACAGCTCAGTACTTCAGTGTCCTGATTTTAGCTGACACAGAGTTCATTTATCTCTCTATTTTGGATTTGGGATGAGAATAATGTTGACAACACTCTGATGTTTTAGTTGCTGCTAATAGTGCTTACCCAAAGTCAAGGACTTTTCAGAGTCTCATGTTCTGTCAGGGAGGAGCTACACAAAAAGCTGTGAGGGAGCACAGCTGGGACAGCTGACCCAAACTGGCCAAAGGGATAATCCACACCAGAGAACATAATGCTCAATATATCAATGAGGGGGAGTTACCTGAAAGGGAGGATGATTGCAGCTTGGGGCTAGGCTGGGTATCAGTCAGAGAGTGGTGAGCACTTGTTTTGTGCATCTGTTGTCTTTCTGGGGTTTTCTCTCACTCCTTCTCTCTCTCTGTCTTTTAATTACAATTAGTAGTAGTAGTAGTAGTAGTAGTACTAGTAGTAGTAGTTTTGTTGTTATTATTGTCTTTCACTTTGTTTCAATCATTAAACTGTTCTTATCTCACCCCACAATTTTTATTCTGTTTTCATTCCTTTTCTTTCCTGTTTCTCTCCTCTATCCCATTGGTAGGGGACATGGTGGGTTGAGATAACCATGACATTCATGATTAAGATGGTCTTAAAACCTGTCAGTTAAAATGCTGATTCAGATTTAATAAAATGAACAGTTCAGGTTCTCATTCATGACAGATACTGCAGGTAAGTTAAATAAGGTATATGCAGCAGTCCCATCTTACTGTTAAAGAAACTTTTAATCTAACATTTGTCATATATTTTGCCCCTTTGTAAATACTAAAATTCCTGTTCCACTGCTTCCATTCCAAATGGTCGTTGATCTCTCAAGCTTAAGCTCTAAGAAAAAATATATACAAAAAGTTTCAGTTTTATTTAGAACTTACCACAAGTTCTGAAGTAGTAGGTGATTGGTGAACATGGCACAAAGAACAAATTGTGCCTGTCAAATTTGGTGGCTCTCTATTATGGAGTTAACATATTGGTGGATGATGGAAGAGCAAGTGATGTCATCTACCTGGATTTCTACAAGGCATATTGTCTCACACAATATCCTTGTCTCTAAATGGGAGAGACATGGATTTCGTGGATGGACCACTTGGTATATAAGGAATGGTCACACTCAAAGAGTTGTGATCAACAGGTCCATATCCAAATAGAGACCAGAGAAAGATGAGTGGTGTTCTTCAGGAGTTGCTGTTGGGACTAACATGTTTAATATCTTTGTTGGAGACATGAACAGTGGTATCGAGCACACACCAAACTCTGTGGCGTGGTTAACACAGTGAAGGGAAGGGATGCCATCCTGAGGCACCATGTAAAACTCACTAAGTTCAACAAGGCTATGTGCAAGGTCCTGCACCTTGTTGGGGTAATATCCTGATCACAAATACAGGCTGGACAGAGAATGGACTGAGAACAACCCTGGGGAGAAGGGGGTTTTGGTCAGCTCGCCACCCGCGATCTTTTTGTGTTCGCTCAGAAAAGGCAGGTGTCATGGTGACATTTTTAATGCACTACTTATTAAAAAAAGGTTTTAACAACACTAAAATATAAATTGCATTTAAACATGTACTTAGTGTATTTTCTTATATTTTAACATATTAACTGATTTGAATACTCCCAAGGTATTGGCAACATCATAAAAACCCAACACAAAAATATCTACCTGCCCACATAATTCAAAAATATTACTTAGATAGAATTCTGTTTTTCTCAAGCTTAAGAACTCACAATCATGTACATAAAATAACATAAAATAAAAAAATACAATTAAGCAACATGATAAATTCTTGAATTCCCATTTGAAAGGTCATTCATAAATTGAATATTTAGATATGGATTTCTTCATTTCTATTATGACAACATTTTGCATTTTAAAAAGAAGAAATTAATTTTACAACTCAAACCCACTTTTTTCCCTCTAAATAGGCATTTATTACCTAAATATTTTAACAAAATCATAACAAGTCTCTTTATATATCATTAACCCATTCATAGACATAGTCTCAAACTGTTACTTACGTAAACATTTTTTTATAAAAAAAGGCCTCCAAGTTATAAATTGGTCTCAAATTTCATTGTCCAGGATAAGAATTACTGATGAAATTACTTTAGCAGTAGGAAAAAATAACTATTGACTGTGACTACAATGGAATCCATCTGCTCATGGACACACAGTGCAGAAGACTTTATGACTATGAACTCAGTCTAGTGAAAATAAATGGTTCATGTATATAGAAGCTAGTCTTTATGATGCTTCTAGCCATACTAAAGAAAGCATCACTCCTAAGCAAGAAGAGAATTTGCAAAAGTAAGCACTACAGCTGTTCCTATTTTTGAAGACTAAAAAAAGGCTGAAAGTACTTAAAAAGTAAAATAAAATAAAATAAAATAAAATAAAATAAAATAAAATAAAATAAAATAACATAGTAGAAATAATCATNAAAATAAAATAAAATAAAATAATGTGAAAAGTGTATTTTAAAAAGAAAGACTAGAATTGCATTGCACTTGGCAAAGGGGAAAAAATGCATTTGATTTTTTTTATTTAATTAGATATATTTTATTTAGAACTGCAAAACAAGGACATACATTAATATCTCTTTTTATTATCCTGCCAAACATAGAAATTTTAGAATGTTTTAAGGATCTTAAAATTGTGAAAGAAATTAAAATGAAACATTTTGTAAAGTTTTAGCAGCACAGTAACTACACGGGTAATCCTTGCAAAAATCTTGTAACAAAGGTATTGCAAGTGCATTTATTTATGAAGTGTAAACAAGCAACCAACATGATTGTTATCATTTGGAATTGAGTTGTATAATGTGTGCACTACTAGTGAACCTAGAGATTCTGAATGCAATTTCAGTAGCACATAAAATTAACCTTTCATATGAGTGCCTACATTTCCCCTAGACATCTTTCCTGTCATATTTCACAAGCAATTTGGGCAATGTTTAGTGGCTTAGCCCGTCTGAATTATGCATACTCCTACACATTCCATAATGTAACTAAAGAATATTTTCAATTTTCTGGCATGATACAAATTTATTATAAATAATTGTAAAACCCAACCAACCATACAGAAATAAAACACACTTACTGAAGTTAATCCCACACAGTCTTTCTTCCACTGTCTCAGTACATCAAACAGTAATTATCCTGTGTTTAACATAATAGGACAGAGAATATTTAGCCTGAGAGTACCCAAACTGGTTAAATATAGATAAATATCTATAAGATTAAAAATGTCAGTTTTTCTTCTTTAAAGGTCACTGCATAGTAACTATTTTGATGTCATTAGCAAAAAAGCTACTCCAGAGCCAACTCCATATGGATTTATGACTGAAACAGCATTATCTGTGTCCTATTGTATGTTAAAATTAAAATGCGGATTGCTGCTGTTTTAGGAGGAGGGGGTTGTCTGCTTCTTCGAAAGAAAAGAGAAGGAGAAAAGGTAAAAAAGGAGAAAAAGGAAAAGAGAGTTATCATGTAACACTAATGTTATTAATCCTGATCTGAGAGACTTATTTGGTTCCTATTTCTGTACCTTAATGACTTCCAGTCCCTGCATCATTCCACTTTAATATGAAGACGAATACTAAGCCTCTGACAAACCATGTGGAAAAACCCAATCCATTTTCCATAAATACTAAGATAGCCTGTTAATCGCTGGAGTCATCAGCTTCATGTTAGTAAGTACGTCTCTTCAGCCTACTTTTTCCTGAAAATGTCACTGACATTAAATGAATATTCTCAAATCATGTTTATAAGCCTTACATTGTCTGTGAGCTTTTGAGAGATTCAATGGCAGAGTGCTAATGAAAAATTTACATGAGATTTTCATTCTGCGAGCTTTCCTACCAGAAACCTCACTCCATATATTTACTGTTAAAGCACAAAGTTGTCCATCAAATTATCCTGCTTCTTAGAATGAAACAATTAAATTGCTCAAATTTGCAAAATGAAAAAAGTCACTTTCATAAAGAATATGATCATACTTTTAAATGTAATGGATGTAGTTGGTAAATAATAACCAATCCATTAACATCTGTATTGAGTCTGGCTAGGATGGAGTTAATTTTCCCCATATCAGCCCTCACAGCTGTGCTTTGTACTGGTAGCGAGAAAAGTTTTCATTTTATTTTCTCCCTGCCCCCTCCTGCTGAGGAGGGGAATGATAAAGCAGCTTAGTGGGCACCTGGTGGCCAGGCAGGGTCAACTCACCTCAACATGTCATAAATACAAACAGAACCTGATCTAGCTATAAATTAATTTTAGTTGTAGCATTAGCAATGCTATGGATCAATATGCACATCAATACGTACACTTATGAGAGAGCTTTAAAAAATGATACAGAAAATGTTCTTTTCCTTTTATTTACTCATGCATAAATAAATATATCACCTGGAAACTGAGTGAGAAATTATTTATACCCTGCAGGTTACTCTTCCTTATACAGTTCATACTGTCTGCATATTGTCTGCAGGATAACTTTCTTGCTTTCTTGTCCTACTTTGAGCTTTCTCCCATTAGTAAGATCTTTAATAAAAAGATGTCCATGAGGAAGGCAGGAGGAAGGAAACAACCAGCCTGGCTGTAAAGGGGTTTGGCCTACTTGACAAGTATTTGGTCAGACTTTACAACGACCAAAGGAAAATTTGTAAAGTCCTAACTCTTTCCACCCATAAATACATCTAAGAACTTTTGGTGTAGATACACAATAATATGAAATACTTAGTGCATAAAACACTTTAAGTGTCAAAGAGGCAATGAGACCACCCTTGGCTCTTCTGTTCAGCAAATGAACCAGAATTGTCCTTGGAAGTACAAGGACTTTATGAAGAGTAGAGTCCATGATAAGTTGGACCAGACATAAAAGACTCAAAATTGCTGAATAAATGACCCTCAGTTATATGTACAAGAACACACAGTACTCTTCACTAGTACTGGAAATACTGAAAAGTGGCGTTCTAAGCACGATCATCTTTTTTTTTAATATAGATGTGAACATTGAAACCCATACTCTTCTCTGCAAGAGGATGATGGGACAGATGTGAACCCCTTAACCAAACTAGCAGTAGCTTGATACAAGCTTCAGAGGAGGTAAAGGCCTGAGATGTAGCTGGGCCAGGAACTCCTCCAGGAAACCCACAAAGCAACACTGACACTGAGCATCGGTGCATATGAGCTTGGAACATGGATCACGTGACTAACACATAAATAGCAGATGTTTTTTCCAAGACTCAAGGCTAGAAAGCTGTGGGTACAAGGTGCCTCATACATACCTCACTGTTGCATGCAACTTGACTAGGACCCAACCACTTTTTCCCATAAATTTGACAGCCTAAGTGAGCTGCTATTGTGCTTTCCCTGCTAGGCAATATGGCTGCATATTGCATATTTGAGCTGAGACTCCCCTCAAAGTTGCTCCCCAAGGCAGAGAGACTTTTTACCAGTGATCAATATTCAGATGAGTCCAGTTTGAGTTCTCCCTGAATTAAAACTGGGCTGCATGCCAGATGTCTCTCCCCTTGAGCAGGAACGCCTCTTAAGGTCTGAGATTCTCTACCTGAGACTAAGAGAACCTTTCTTACCTAAGGTGGAGAGAACCCTTACCTGCAAAAGATGCTTGGTAAGTGACTGATAGCATGATAATTTAATACTAAAGAAACTGATACTCAGTATTAATTTTTATAAACTTTATATAGATAATTATCTATTCATATAGATAATTCCATTAGGCATAAGCCATTGTCCAAATCTGAGGTTAAGATTGGACCTAGCCTCATACAGACTTCATCAGAAGTTGTCATGGTTTAATCCCAGTGAACAGCCAAAAATTATGCTGCCACTTGCTCACTTCCCTACCAGCGGGATCAGGGAGACAATCAGAAGCATAAAAGCTAGAAAACGCAAGTAAAAGCCATTCACTCAAAAAAAACAAAACAAGGGAATCAGTTCAATGCTTCCCATGGGCAGGCAGGTGCTCAGTCATCTCCAGACCAGGGCGCCAGCATGTGCAGTGGTACTTGGGAAGACAAATGCCATAATTTCTAATTTCTGTCCCCTTTTTTCATCTTCCCCCTACTTTATATACTGATGATGATATCATATGGTCTGGTATATCCCTTTGGTCAGTTTGGGTCACCTGTTCTGACTGTGTCTCCTCCCAGTCTCGCATGCACCCCCAGCCTCTGCACCAGTGTGGCAGTATGGAAAGCAGAAAAGGCCTTGGCTCTGTGTAAGCCCTGCTCAGCAATAACAAAAACATTTCTGTATTATCAATCCTGTGTCCAGCACAAATCAAAAACACAGCCCCATACCTACCACTGTAAATTCCAGCCAAAACCAGCACAGAAGTTTAGAAAGCAAGGAGTCCACTCTGATTTTCATGACTCAGAGGGAGGGTCTCCTTCATCCTTTTATGTCTCCAGTCTCTGTGTAAATCATTGTACCTTGATTGTAACTTGTTTTTCTTTTGTATGTTTCTTCCATGTAGTAAGTAATAGAGTGGACCTTTGCTGTTAGGTCACACCCTTACAATACCATACCCAAAGCACTTTTCCTAATATCTTTAACAGTGATTCTTTGAGTGATATAAATCACAAATTGGACAGGACAGGAACTAAATCAGGATCCATGAAAAATTAGTATGACAGCAAGCAATTGTCTTTATTGCATGTCTACTCCACTCCACAAATCTCTGGGGACAAAAGCCTGACAAGCCTGTTTACATGAACAAAACAGCAACTCTTCCCTGTGATGCATGTCTGGTGTGTAACAAGGTCTCATAAAAAATTATAGCATTAAACCTGTATTTTTTTCTTCCACCCAAGTAATTGACATAAATCTATGGGATTTGCAGGTTTGAGTATGTATTGCACAACGTGGCAAGAGCTCTGAAATGGAAGTTACTAACATAAAATTCAAGTTTGTCTTATATTTGCATAACTAGTTGCCAGGATTGTTGCCTGTATGCACACTCATGCACACAAGTCAGAAATTCCCTAGTGGCCCAGGAACCCCTACTAAATGAGACATCCAACTGAATTGAAATATCACATTAACCTAGCCAAGGTGACTGACTGAGCTCCTGACCCCCTTCTCAGCAATATATATGAGTAATTAGCAGAGGAGTCCCTAGGTGGGAATTCCGTGCACTTCCCAAAGCATCTCCTGATAAGTACAGACCAATTTGAACATGCCAATGTGTACATTAACATACTGCATGGGGCATCTGGCTATTCCAGATGCTTCCTAGGCAGGCCCTGCTGCAAATTCGTCAAGCTGTACATAGTTACCTTTAAACAGCTAAGAGAAACCATTCCTGCATACAAAAACAGTCACATAAGACAGTCTTTTGTGCATGGTTAGAGATATTTTGTATGAAATTTCAGATAATTAATAGCAATGATTTGTGAGTATCATGAAGTGGTCACATAGGATCATGGGCCAGCTAAATTACAGGAATTCAGCAGAATAGTTTCCAGTGCAGTTGAAGAAACCTTGTCAAAGACCTCTGCAATGGAGACTCCTACAGTCATCCAGCAACAAATTACACTGTTTAGAGAGATAATTCCCATGCTAAAATCCCAAATGGTTTATTTGTTTTTTTAAATAATCACTCTCTTTTTAAACATCTGTGTAACAATGATTGGGTACTCATGTGTACATGACAAACTTACATTTTTCTTGTAACTGAAAGAAAAATCCATGCTTTTTCAGCCTGATCTAAATTCTCCCTTTTCAAAATATCTCACTAAGTACATCCTCCCACAGAGTTTCAGCAAGTTTTCAGTGGTGGAGCAGCCTAACATCTAGAAGCAGCACTGCTATCAGAATAAATGTTCACAGCGCTGGTACAAAGTAAGCTCTGTAGGCTGTAATTATTGAAGTGTCAGGCTGCCTGTTTTACAGAGGTAAACACAGTTTATAACTCATACAAAATAAGGTTCAATTTGAAAGAACTGATTTGCAAGTCAAGTCCAGCAAATTATTGGTCAAAAGTATCTTTGTTTTTTCGCTATTAGACTACTACCTTATACTGCCAATTGTTGCCTTTTCAGTCCACTTGAATGAATAAAAGACCAGTCAAATGAGCAAGGACTGAGAAGGTCGGTACCAACCTGAGTGAGAATCAGTTACTGCACATTGTCAAACCTCAAATCAGATCTACAAATTGTATCCAGTAGAGCGATAATGAAAACTCCCTCAGAGCATGGTCGAGGCAGGACATGTAGATCATTTATTTCAGCTAAAAAGAACATTTTTTTCTGAGTTACTCTGGCTGTTGTGTCTGGTTCTTCCACTTGTAATGTGATGGATTACCACAGCTGGTTTCACGAAGAAATTGTTTCTTGCATCTTATTAGAAGAGCTCTATGGATGGGATGGAGAAAAAGAATGAGATCTCAACACCTTTAGCTAACTACTAGGATTACTTGGATTTATCAACTTGTGTCTCCTTAGCAGTATTAGGGTGTTTTATATAAGACAACTTGTTCCTGTCTGTTTTCCCCTCTGGCATGCAGTATTATTTTGTCCTAATGACTTAAGTTGAAATAAAATTTTAATTAAGGAAGGTTTAATGATCTACCATTACACAGCTAGCATAAAATCATAGAATGGTTGGGATTGGAAAGGACCTTTAAAAGCCATCTAGTCCAACTCTCTGCAGTGAGCAGGGACATCTTCAACTTGATCACATTGCTCAGAGCCCCCATCCAGCCCAACCTTGAATGTGTCCTGGAATGGGGCATTTACAACCTCTCTGGGCAATCTGTGCCAGTAGTTTACCACCCCCACTGCAAAAATTCTTCCATTTATCTAGTCTGACTTTCTCCTCTCTTAGGTTAAAGCCATTACCCCTTCTTCTAGTCCTACAGACCATCTTAGAGATACATGCATTTATGCATACACATGTATGCATACACACACACACACAAACACACAGAAACATGCGTGTGTGTGTGTATATATATATATATATATATATATGAACTAATGGTCCCTTTTTGCCTTAAACTTTTAAATTGCATTTCAATGTAAGAGAGAAAGGTATTTTCTGCTATGAATATTTTATCTTTAACCTTCTAAACCACACTAGAAACTGCTGATTAGAGACACCCACCATCCATTTTACCCCATTGCTAATGAAAACAAGTCCTTCATTCAAAGCTATTTTTACTGCTAAGATTTGCATAATATAGCTGTGCTCTGACTCAGATTTCTGCAGATGAAGCAACTTTTTCCTTTTTCATAAAATTTTCTAATTTGAGGTCTAAACAGTAAGATAATTCAAAAACAGTTTTAAGGACCTAGCTCAATTACTCTTCTTAGCTAGCAGAAATTAATACAACTAATTTACAGAGCTGTAACTCCAGTGAATTTATAGAAATATGTTTATATTATGGGTTCTCATAACACTCCCTTTCTTTTAATTAAATCTCCTTATTCTTAAATGTCAATGAGAGAAACTTTTAATCAAATAACATATCTGCTATTCTCGTGTACATATTTAAATTAAAATAGCAAACATAGAAGAACATATGTCTTAGAAGATAAGATCACAATTTGCAGAGAGCGAGAAATCAAATCATTTTTATCTGCACAAGTTTTCTCATGACAACACTCATGTTCTGGTCTCCCTAGTTTTATTTAAAATGTGATAGCAAGAAAAAGGTTGATGAAATCTTAATGAATCTTAACAGAAATTGAAACAGTAGAAAATTCATGAGGGGAAATTCTGTCAAAAGTTACTAAAATAAAAAATGGTATCTTTAGCTCAGGCAGTCCTGAGCAAAAATTGCTGAAAAACTGTCAGGATATCAGAAAATTCTGTGTAGATGATTTCCCACTTTTGTGCACCTCCCTGAAGTTTTGATTTCTGGATCAGCACAACACACCTATATTATTTTTGTTGCTTGATAATTTAGGGACTTGCGCTCAAATTAGGGAATCATACATCATAGAAAAAGTCCTCACTCAGTTTCACATTACCTATAACTCTTCTTCTATGCAAAAAGATTTAGTTGTAGTTTCAGTGCAGCTCAGACAGTAACATAGGCCATGACTTGATTAAACCTATTGTCAATATTCAACATCTTATCAGCGACTCTAGTAAAACTTTGTATCACTGATCTGTTTGTTAGAAAGAACACATGGTTCCATCATTGTGCCATTTTGTTGAAATTGCTAAAATTTAAGTGACCATCCAAATGCAAAATGTGTTGATGTGTTGTATTAACATTACTTTGATTTGTCTAAACAACCTTATCATTAGCATTTAAGTTGGGCTTTAAACACTGTTCAACTGTAACTTGAAGATATTTTTAAAAACGATGAAGCACAAGAAAAAAAAACCCAGGAAAATGACTTATTCTTAAAAATTCCATGTTATTTGACAAAATGTCACAGATAGTTTTATCAATAGTTCAGATTTTAGTAAATACTGATCCCCTAGAGGAACTTTTGTCTTTCGTGTACTAAATCCAAAGTACCTGAACAGAAGCATTAAATCAGAATACAAAAAGCAGTAATAATGAGGAACCAAACAAACCATGTGGCTCCATCTCATCACTTGTATCTTTCTCTTCTGTTTTGAAATAAGGTTGTCAGTGCTGCAGATGTGATCTCTTCAGTAGACTTTTTAGAACAGTTAGTGGGATTTGGGAAGTTCTCCAATCTGCACACAAGTGTCCTGCACTAACTGCTATAGGCATGCTAACTGAAGGCAGCTCAAGACATAATATAATTTTAAACATGCATTTTTAAAGTGAACTTTCTTCAGATGCTAAATTGACAGATATATAAATAATCAGAAACAGTAGTGCTTTGGTACAGAATGTTTCATCAGAAAAGTAAAACCTGTTGGTCTGCTGCACTAAAAAAACTAGAAGGTAATGTCTTCATTGAGCGTCTGGAAAGAAAGAGAGATAAAACTAATCAAATGGACTAACACTTAGCCACTATCTGCACTAATTATTAGAACAACGATATTTAATATTAATCCTGTAGATGGAAAGTGTATAATTTGTAGCAATTACATTGCATATTTAAGAGCTATTATCTTTAGTCATTAAACAATTTCCTCTGGAAGCACCATTTTGAAGAGCCACATAAAAAAAACAGTGCATCACCTACTCAAGCGCACAATTTCTGCAAAAAGACTGAATTAAGCAAAGAAATATCTGCAACGAAGGCAGGACTATTCCCTTGGAAGTTGTCCTTTATCTGGTCTGGTGGTCAAGGAACAACAAGCAGCCTATCATTAAAGGGATTGTGCACAGGAAATAAGGGTAGCTTTAATAGTTTTCAAAAGATAAACTATTAAAAAGAGAGTGATGCTCTTTTTCTCATTTATTTTCTGTAAAATAAATATATGGAAACTTACTCCAACCTACATGTTGATCAGATGGAACACAGTTGTGAATATACATGAAAAACCAGAACAGGAACATAATTCTTAAGATTAACAAGGCTTTTAGCAACTTTTACTTCATTATCTTTTATTTTAAAGCCTAAGCAAGTATATATTACTTGAGACCCACAACATGATCACTGGTTTTGGCTACATCTATCACAAGAATTATGTCAGGAGGTAACCTTTCTGTCATGTTCAATCTTATTTTTACAGTCTTACATTTGAAGGAGACTTTTTATTATTATTACCTTTAGCACAATTATTCTAAATCATAATTTTACTTAGGGTATATGGAAATTATCTGAAGCCACAGAATCCACTCAGGCAACTTGTCTTTTTATTTAATCAAAAGATATTAAACATTGGAAAAATCCTTATTATAGCCTTTATATTCTTAATTTCAATTGAAAACTTTGATATTTTTGGTAATAAAGCTGTCCTGGTAGAATACTTGCCCAATTCAGTTCTACAGAAGTAAATACATCATTGTACGCAAACTTATAATCAGTCCACATGTTATAACTCCTAAGTCTATTCTAAAAGAGGAATAGGACTTAAAGACTTTAAAAAACTTAAAGTGTCTTTTTAAATAATGCAAGTGACTTCTAAAATATAATTTGTTTTGTATTTTTCAGCATTACAGCACAGGATTAGCTGAAAGCAGTGATGCCTTTTTAAAATTTATTTATTTATTTATTTATTTATTTAATTTATTTATTGGTTGTTTTTAATATCTGGTTACCTGAGATGACTACACCAAGAACGAGCAAAGGCAAACATTTGTAAATTACACAATAAAAACTCAGGAAAACTAACAGCATATCTAAAGTGCTCTGAAAATGTTTTAATAACCTGGCAACTAAAAATTCCCTCCCCTAGTTTGAACAATTAAGGAAAAATATTAATTTACAAGTTTTGGCCTTGTATAATCAAGAATTAAGTTAAGTTTTATAGCATGATGGGCTTCGGGGCCTTCTGTCATGTTTACCTGTCTAAAAGGGAGGCTGCTTAAGATTACTCTGCTTCTTTTTTCTATGCTAGTAGAAATAAGAATTTAAACAGTTTTGCTACCAACTGCTACTAGATCAAGCTGAACATTAAACAGATGGAACATAGTTGTGAAAGAAATCCTCACCTACTCATCAATGAGGATTATTGTTTAATCCAGTTATGATGCATATTTGCTATAACTGACAATGAGATTTAAGAGGCTCTTCTTCAGTAGCACAGTTTTCTGATTAGAGTAGAAAAAAAGTACAAAGGAGTACAAGAGCAATTTTGCCCTATAAGATATCAGTGACTATGAGCTTGGTCATTGCCAAATTAGTAATGTCTGTAGTGAAAACTGCAGTGTAGAAATGACTTTAAAGAGCTCGTGTATTAAAAATAGCTCTTTAAATCCAATGAGAATTCTTTTACTCTTTACAGTAGAAGATAGATTTGTAATTTTGCCAATCTATAATAGCCACTTTAAAATTGCTAGAATAAGACTGATTCTGGAAGACTTTCAAGTTTTACTGCAGTTTTTCATAATAGATGTTTTCTCTTAGCCAAGCTATTTCTTAGCCCACAACCAAACACACACAAAAAAAAATCAGAAAACAAAGCATTTACATTCAGAAACGGGCAGATAAATAAATATCTGTATGTTGTTTTTCTACATAGAAACTATTTCAAATCATTAAGTGGTTATTATTACTTCAAACATGTTGACACAATTCCCGAAGCCAGAACTTAACACTTTTTTTATGTTCAAAAGCTAAAACTGTGTTATTTCTTGATTCTGCTATTCGCAAGATCTGCAAGCATTTATTACTGTGTTATACAAATGACTAGCTAGAACTGCTTTAGACACGCTACTGAGAATGCAGCAACATAACTTGGACTAATAGGGAAAGACATGCTAGTGGGGATAAAAGGGCCTAAACTAGAACAGACACTTTGAACATGAGGGGGAAAAACAATCCTCTATGGATTAACTTGATAATATCTAAATCAGCCTAGATCTTCCGTTCCATTGAAAGAGAAATACAATACAGATGAAACTCAGCAAAATTACATTAAAAAACTCTTGCCTTTTATGGCTGATTCTCCTCCCCAGCAGAAGCAGAACTAACTTGCCTTTGCACAGAGAAATGGAAGAATTCTAGGAAAATGTACACGGACATAAACTTGTAACTCTGTGTAAATGTTTTTCAAGCCTCCAATTTTAAGAGGGCTCCAGAAATGGGAAACACTTTGTTTTCAAGATTGCTGCAGTTGTGGCAGCTATAGTTAGTGTAATGTCATCCCTCACTAGGCAGATCTGACAGCTGCTGTTTTGGCCAGTATCAAAACACTCTAGAGCCAAAAGCACAATCTACAATGCCTTGACAAAGAGAGGCAAGGCTCAAATGAAATTAGTTTATTTCAATATTGGTACAGGGGCAAACTGGTAGTGAAAAATCCCCAAGAAGCAATGTGTATACCTATCTGTGGCCTTCTCAGACAGTATATAGAGAGACATTCCACAGCAAGAAATAAATATTAATGAATCAACAGAAAATCAACCCAACTGGAAATATGGTCTTTGTTTAATTCAAGTGGAGTAGCAAGAAAGAGAAAGGAAAAGACAGGAGTATGCTTCCATATGACCTGAAGCTTTATGTACTGATTTAGACAGCGTATGTATGTAATAAAACTTCACAATAGTTGGTGTTTTTTTCATGTATACAAATATATGAGTCAATATGTATTATTTACATAAATGCACACCACCTTTTGGAATACTTTGACAGAGACTAAAAGACAAAGCATATAAGAAGTAAGCACTGTGTATCAGTTAAAAAATAATTAGATACTTAATTTCTTTGATGGTTTATTCCATCTTCTTACCTTATAATTTCTTTCAAATACCAGATATTGCTATCTTGATAATCAAAAAAATAAAACCCAGAAAGATGTCTCTGAAATAAGCAAAAATTACTTCCAAACGCAAGTTTACAGAATGAAATTAAGCACTCAGTAAATTTTATGCTAGCTGTCTAAGCACTAGTATTTAAGGTCAAGATGATTAACTCATTGATTATAGAAGGAACCCTTGATGGCTACCTTGATCCAAAAGTTTCAGTAGATACCTAAGCAGGATACTTAAGATAGTGTAGAGGAATAGGAGAATATTTCCTTACACCATAACTGATCAAGAAAAGGTATGCTTCAAGACTGAGACTTAGTCCTATTCTTTAGAATTTTGTCTTTACAGGCAAGGTAAAACTGTACTTCAAAACAGCATTTAAGTGTCACCTAAAAGTTATTCATATCCAAATATTTTCTTCACATGCACAAGACTTCACTAAAAAAATGAACTCAGAACCAGATGTTAGCCTACATGACTGCAAATTACACACTGCAGCCACAAAGACTGTTAATGAATGAACAACATCAATATACTTTAAAATGTGCTTCAAAATAAGTGGAGATGTGGTACTGAGTTCTGCACTGACAGCTCACGGAGAAAAGCAAGTCTACCTTAGATTCATATACTAGATTCACTGCCATTAAATGAAAATTAAACTTAGGGGCATTATTATTACTACAATAAATTCCAGTGTTGATACTGAAAAGCTTTTGCACATTCTCAGAAAAGCTTAAAAATGTTAAATTTGTAAAGAGAAATGTTTTTGGGTGTCTTTTCTTGCACCAAATGTTGCCTCTCCCTGACAATGCACAGCAAGTTGTGAAGTTCTTTAGGCTATATTCCCATTGACACTAAAAGTGTTTGTCTTAAACCCCAACTTCATGATGCAGAAGGTTCAACACCTCCACTGGTATAAGGATCTACTCCCGTTTACTTCTCTTCAATAGTCCTTTTTGCTTTTTCACCATTTTCTTGTTTCATCAGACTAAATCCCTGATGCTATTCATAGTACAGGTCCACAAATTACTGTGATAGCACATGATAAATGAGCTGAAGTACACAAGTAAAAATTTCTATGAAGGGCAAATTAGGAGTTTAGTCCTTTATATTCTGGGTGCAAACAGCTGGAATATTGCATGTTAAATTTTGCTAAGAGGCATAACCTTCAGCAGGGAAGGCAAAGATTCAAGACACCTTTCAGGTACAGAGGCTATGCCTCAGAGCTTCTTCTGTGAAGAGAAGACACATTTTTCTCCTGATTTCCTCAGCTCTGACAGAAAAGCAAGTTGGTAGCAATTCAGAGAAATGTTTGCTGGCACTTCTGAGATTTAGTATCTCTTTGGAGGTGAAAAATATTATTTTGAATGTAGTGTTGATAAAAGCATGCAAACTACATTAAAACTTTGTCCTATTGTTCACAGTGGGAGACAAAGATTGATGGGAAAAAGCAAAAATACCACTTAATAAAACCCATGACAAAAACATGCTTTACTGGAAGGGACCTTTCAAAGATTGCAGATCTGCTGAAATACACATCTTCCTCTGCAAAGTTGGGTAGGCTTCTGAATGTCAGGTAGACTAAGCCAAAACCATACAATATATGGCTGGCATCAGTGTGAGTGCTCTCTGGAGCTCTCCTCAATTACTAAAACATCACTGAGGAAAGTTAGCACTCAGATCTGCCTAATGCAGTAGTGCATGTGTACAAACAAACTGCTGAGCAGTAATAACGCACTACAGGAAGTCTTTTAAGTGCTGATATTTTTTTTGATAAAGGCAAATCAGCATATGTTTCCAAGTGTCTGACTGGACTGTGCTGGTATAAGCCATGACTTCATTTTGCAAAACCCTTCATCTCAGTCGCCTTTTAGATATGCTAACCCATAAACTGCATGCAAGGCTTAACATACATCAAAAGAATAGATCAGTAACTTTATTTTCATAAAGAATGTCAATCCATATAAATGACAAAGTAAAAACTGCTGATGGCATATATAATGTAGCAGCAGCTGTGCTGTAGCAGAGATGACACATTCTAAGCATACCTATGGGACCAGCTGCAGAGAAACCACACCTGTAGGCTTCTGCCCACATATCTGTTTTCCATTGCTTGTGCTTTCCCTCATCAATTCAAGCATTCCTTCTCTCAACAAAACTCATCATCCTCACAGATAAGGACTTATATATGAAATTCAAATAGTTAATTTGGAAAAGCCTTCTCTTCTGTCTTAGCCTGAGCACTGCTGTTTTCAGCACAGCTCACACATATGTGTGCAGAAGCCAACTACACTGAAATGTATGCCTAGAACTGTAACTAGCTCTTTCCTCCTATCTCACACCTTCTTCTTTCTCTATTTTATTATAGCAGAGGGACATAACAATAATTTCACACAAATGAACAATATCTGGTTTTCTCTATCAGCTTCATAAATAATACTGCTTTAGCTTGTTTGTACTACAAATACATTTCTATACAGTCCTACACTATTTCTAGACAGATTAACAAACTAAATATAATCCAGGCAAAACAATTGATTCTTTTTATTCAACTACTCATATAATAATATTTGAATCCCATATATGTTTTTTTCTGTCACCTTTTAATATTTTTCTACATTACTAGGTGAACTCAAGAAACAGCAACTGAATCACATGATGTTGTACCACATGTGCCATCTGTTGAATGATAGTGGCTCACACCATAGCACATTATTATTAGATGGTTGTCTTTAACATGGAGTGAAAATCATTCTGGCTCCCTTCCAAACTTTAATAGGGACTTTAACCTTCCAGACAGCACTGACCGCTGTTAGCAAGATACAGCCTATTGGAGCTCCTCATAATTTAGATACATAATGTTGTGCAGTCACTTTCGGGAAGTGAAGATCCCAAGGCTATTTCTCACACAAAGAGAGTACACTGACAATTCATATAAAAAGCAAAATGAACACTCAAAGTCTTCCTCAGGAAGCATGTGGACTATACATGGGATCCCAGGAGAACAGCAAAAGACCTAAACTGCTATTACTCATAGAAATAATTGATATTATTCACAAATGACACAGAAATTATATTCAGAAAGGGATGATTTCCCCCATTCCAGCTAATACAGCAGGATTCTATGATTCTTATAATATTTATCATAAGACAAAACTGATTCAAAATCTATTTTTAGATATAATAATGTGATTGTACATTTCTGTTTCTACAAGTGCCTGAAAGGAGGCTGTAATGAGGTGGCGGTCAGTTTCTTCTCCCAGGTAACAAGTGAGGACAATAGGAAATGGCCTCAAGTTCCACTAGGGGAAGTTTAGATTGCATATTAGGGAAATTTTCTTCACTGAAATAGTGTTCAGGTGTTTGAACAGGCTACCCAAGGAAGTGGTTGGGTTACCATGCCTGGAAGTGTTCAAAAAACACGTGGATGTGGCACTGGGAGATATGGTTTAGTGCTGACCATATTTGTGCTAGGTTAATGACTGGACTCAACCTTAGAGGGATTTTCCAACCTTAATGATTCTATGATGTTCAGTGATGTTTCGACCCTGCCACGTCACCTTTAATGAGAACATAGCATTTACTCATTATCAACATACTTTCTTCATAGACAAGAACCAGGCTCAGCTAAGCCTTCATATTCTACCCAGTAACCAGTAAAACACTTTTTCTAATACCTCCTAAAGGACCTTAGGACTTCAATATTCAACTGGGAAGTGTTAAATATTGAGCCAGAATAATGAGTCTGTGAATTTCAGAAAATTCCTGGGACTGAGCTGACACTGAATGGTGCCTCCAGAGTGAATTGATTCAGATCAGGGTACTGTACATGGAAAAGAACATCCATCATAGTGGACACGTTAACAAAGCATTAGAGCTGGAAGGGCTGTATAAATATCCTGTCAGTTTGCTGGTTAATAAAACACAAAAATAACTGAACTATGGCTTTAAAGGCTATGCAAATGTTTAAGGTATGCAGTCAAGGAGGAGTGGTTTATTCCATATCAACTGCTAGATAATCATTTCAACAGATTGCACTATTATATATAAAAGGTGGATCTGACAATCTGACAACGTGTTTTCCTCACAGATTTGCTGGAAAACACCCAAGAGACTGGAAACTCACTAGGTACTGAGACTCTGAGGGGAACATTGCCTTTGATAACTTCTGCTCCTGATATTGAAGGAATTCAAGATGATTAAGAGGAAAAATTTGAACATTAAGGTTTTCCGAAAATCTGAAAAACACTGTTGTGGCATTTCTGGAAGATGTTAGCATGCACATTTTCTCTGCTGGGAATGATGGTTCCTTAAATAAAAAATAAAATGTTTTTGTAGAGCAGAGGTCATATCAGCATCAGATATCTGACAGTAGGGATGAACATTTCCATGCAAGACTGCCTAGAATCAACCTTCAGGCTAGGAGCTCCTTGAGGCAAAGACTAAGTCTCCTTTGTGCTGTATACAGCACTGAACACTCTGAGTTCACCATAAAGCAATAAAGTAAATCATACCCTACGCAAACACTCATCACACGTATAATCACAAATCCGAGGAACTATTGCTAATGCTACCGCTATAGCATCATCTGCTTGGAAACCGCTATTAGCAGAGAGAAAAAAAGATAAATATGAAAATGTCACATATTTTGACATCAAGCTACAGCCAAAATCTTCATAGCACAATGTGCCTGAGAGAAAAGGTGCAGCATTTTACAGAGACTTCACATTTAATAGCTTAAATGGTTGCAAAATTTCTACACAGCTGGGCAAAATGTAATGGATAAGAGCTTAAAAATTTCCTTTAATGAGGTGCACTTTCTCCTCCTTGTGTGTAAATGAGATAAAGACAGCTAACACAGCTGTCTTTTCACTGCCTTTTTCACATTTTTGACTGTGGTGTTTATCTCATTTCAAGACTGGTATAAACAGATGAACAGCTCAGAAACTCCTGTCCCTGCTTTTTTTTTTTATTTTTTTTTAAATTTTTGATTAGCTAACACACTTGAGGTCATCTGCAGAAGGAAAACATGTGGCTGTTAACATATATTTTAGGCTTGTAAAAGATTTCTGCACCATAAATTCTTATAAAACTTCAAAGCTTTCATTACTCAAACTGGCTGTGAAGTCCCAGATATGGTTTTCTTGGACCCTTGAAGCTGGGACACAAAATAAGTCAAAGAATGGTTCTTTCCTGAAAAACGAAAACATAGAACACATGAGATGTACACAACTATTTTTTTTTAAGAAGGAAATTGTATCTCAAGAAAATGCATATATATGACATGTATTCATCAGTTTCAGTAAGAGTGGCAGATTATGATAAGTCAAAGGCTCATCTTATTAGCACCTTGGGATGCATACAATATTGCTTCTACCACCTTAAAAACAAAATTGCGCATTTTTCTGACAGTGCTCATTGCATGGTAAGCCTTTTTAAAGAACTATGTATTCTTCATCTCATCAAACTTGGCCCCAAAATTATCAAACCATAAAGAAAGGGAAAAAAAAAAGAAAGAGAAAAAAAAAACCAACCCAAAAAACAAACAAACAAACAAACAAACCCACTTGTTTTCCCTCAAATTAAGGTCAGGTTTGGATATTTACACAACTGCTTTGATACTGAGGAAGAAAACATTTTTTTTTTTCTTTTCTCTAGAGGGCACGGAATAGTAAAATCACAGACAAAAGTTTTTGTTGATGAAATCAAAAATTGTTATTGTCCCATTGGTATTCCTATGAATGTCAAAAAATTTTGAAGAGTTGTAGTTACATCAGAATTGGGAATCAGTAAATGTTTCTGATCACGGCATCTAGCAAATAGATGCACCAGAATTATGACTGTTAACATATATATTCTATATATATGTGTATTAACATTGCAGCTTCTCCTTTAAAAAATGAAGATAAAGCTGAACAGGTAATAACTAACTCACTGGATAGTCCTGAAGAATTTTTCCAAGGATTTCTTTCCTCAAACCCTTCCTTTTCTATCTCTTTCCTCTCCACACCAGTAGTACCATTGGTTCCCAGCTAACCAGGTTTTTCTCTACTGCATGCAGATTAAAAGCACAGTAAAAGGTTATCCTAGGTCTGGCTAGCATGAGTTAGCTTTATTCAGTAAAGAACAAGAGAAAGTCAGAGCTCAGAATAATCAGATTTTTTAATTTCACTCGCAGAATCTGCTTTCAGAAAGCTAGAGGGCTTAAAAGGATTCATTACCCCCAAGCTGTGCAACACACTGCATCACACGAGTGCCATCCTCCCACCTTCAGCTCACAGCCCACATGACTCAGAGCCATCGCTGCAGGGATGCATCAGCACTTAGGTAATTTAAAAGTTCTAATTTAACTGTCTTAATGCTTAGACATAAGTCAGCTTAAGTAAAATCCCTCCTTTCCAGGATTTTCTTCTATGCTGACTCTTTTTCTTTCTATTAGGAATTGCATTTTTAACCACATCCAAGATATGGGCTCCAACTTTTCTCTGACATTCACCTCTCTTCTGAGCCAAGTCAGGAGTGCTGGATGCAGCGTGGACAGAAGCAAATCTCCCATTTTCCTGCACAATGGTATTTAATTTCATTTGGCATTTTTAGCAGTGTGGAAAATCCTACAATCACAGAGAGATAATATGCTAACCTTATGAAAGACATTGCTGAAAACAAGAAAGGGAACATCTCTTCCTTGATTTCATCTTCCTGTATTGATATCATATATGAGAAGTTGAATAAAATTGGTTCATTGAAGCTTTATGATGGTGAAAGTATTGTTAACCTTACTCCTTCTGAAACATTTTAGCATTTTCTGTAGCCTTTTTGGTTTTATTTCTTTAATTTTTCTGTTAGAGTATAAGAACGGGTCTCAAACTTTCCAATATATTATTTTTCTGTGGGTATATATTTCTATTTTTTCTTTCTTGGCCTCAGTCAAACAGCTGAACCTCTAATTATAAATACTGATAGATTGCATCCAAATGGGCAAATGGAAGTACATACACCAGATTTTCCAAATGAGCTGAGAAGCTTATGAATCAGCATCCAAATCTCAGATGAACAGCCTGCTGTAGATTCCTGATGCTTTAATACGTTGGATTTTCACATTGCAAAGCAGCAGATGAGCAAGTGAGAATTCATTTACAGTTTTGTGAGATCTGTATCAGATACCACACATTAGTCCTATGTATTTCTATCGGCATGGTGAGATCAGTAAAGAAGAACTCCACCTTTCCAAGTACAAAATAAGTCCTGGCTCTTCCCCCTAGCAGACTCCTACTTCACTTTCAGAAGTTTTTCATATGGCAAGCTTTCCCCCAATTTCAAAAAACTCACAGCAATAAGCAAATGTTACTTATCTTTTTAAATGCTGACGGAACTGACACATAGATGGATGTTGAGCAGCTCATCCATGCTCATGTTTACTAAGAATCACATCAAAGTGTGTCAAGGAAGAAATATCTCACCTCCAGTAAGTAATAAAAGCCACAGCCCCTGTACTGAGTATGGTCTCTGAGTACTCGAGCAGTGACAAATACAGAGTGGTCTTTTAAGCAGCAAAAATACATCTGGCTGGTTTGCCCATTTTGACTTGGAAGCAGAGAAAAGAATGGAAGGCAGAAACAAGTTCATCCTCTGCAACAGACAGTTGCTTGCCTACTGTAAGAGATACAAGAAGATTCCATTACAATTTAATGGCTGACATGCAGTAAGTCACAGTTCACCTGCCAGTGAATAGGAACCCTATTTTGCAAGCCTTTCCCATCATGATGTTTTTCTTTTTTTCTCTCTCTCTTTAGTTTGTGAGCTTAAATAATTGGTCCCAGTTTGCAGAACTCAGATTAGTTTTTCATGAAAATGTGTTCCAGTTACTATCTGTAATTACAGCCCTTCAGTGTATGAGGTAGTGCAGCAACGTAATTTCTAATTGGAGAAGAAATAGGGAGGAGGAAATTAGTTTTCTAGGGAACTGTCCTCACCAGTAAGCAAGTATAGTGATTACACTGCTAACATTGTCTCCAAGTGCAGGGTCAAAGTTTCACCTCAGTTATAAAGTATCTTACTATGGAAGACTGATAATTTTATTTGTTTCAAAAGTGAAGATTTATAAAATCCTTTTACTTTACTTTCCAAAATCATCCAATTTGTGACAAACATAAATATTTTCCTGCACTGTAACTTTGCTAGAAATGTCCTCATAAATGATTGTGCTTAATGTACTATACAGATGAAATACAGTATCAGCAATATCTTCATGGTAGGATGAAAACTTCTACAGACATTATGGGTTTTCAATATATAATCATAAGAAAAATTACATTCAGTATTTTCTGAGAATGGCTAAAGAAACCAGCAAAAACCTCTTTACTTTGATAGGTATTATTTATTAACATGACACTTCAGTAATGAATAGGTGAATAATGCACATCTTTAAATGCTTTCTTTCCACTGGGGCATTAAAATGTAGATGAAAGAAAAAAGCTCCAAAGAGCCTGAATATTGCTTTTAAATTATATGCAACTCTTTTGAGGCCCGAGTTAAAAACACAAAATGCCACTTAGAACCTTCACAAATAAAACAGATACGGTTATTACTGCTAACGAAGGTTAATGTACATAAATACAAATATTATCAGCAGACAAGAGGCCGCAAACACAACCCTCAGTCCAAAACATAACTGATAGTAAAGGAAAGCATCGCCACAATGAGCACTTAAGCTATAAAGAATTCTCTGCTCCTCACCACTAAAAATCCTTTCTAATCAGTTAAAGGCCTGATTCTGTTACTTGAGCACATCAGGGAAAATCGTATCCCCACAGAAGCTAAATCAAACTCCTCCACTAGAGCATATATGCCAATTCACATTTTTAGTCACCAGATGAATAATTCTTGGATTTAAGTTTTTTCAGCTGTTACACAGACCCCAACAAGCATTTCTCAGATCACACTGTGGCATGGAAAAAGGAGGGGATAATGCACCACCACAACAGCCTTTGGCATTCAAGACTAATGACTTCAAGCTTCTAAAAATCATAATTGTCTTTAAAATGACACTTTTTTTTTTTAATGCCTCACTTAAGCTTCCAGATATCCTTATACTCTTCCCTAAAAACATAAAGGATGATACTATTACTTGTTAGTTGAAGATACTATGTAACAATGTGTTTTGGCAAACAAAAGCCTTATAAAAACCACGATAATATGAACTATTATAAAACCTGCAAACAGTATGTTATACTAGTATAATATGATACCAATTATGACATATTAGTATATCCTGAAGACTGTAAATGAAGTTGGGGGGTGGATCATCATCTCCACAAATTTCAAAGCAAACAAACAGACAAATGAAAAGTTACAGAGCAGATCCCTTTCCCTTTGGGAAAACAAAACAAAGCAAAATAAAACCCCAGAAGCATTCCCTCCACCCCTCCAAAGAAAAAAAAACCAAACCCAAATCCCCATAGAAAACTTCCATACACACCCCCTCCCCCAAAAAAGATACCCTCAAAACCCCCAAACAAGCATATTTTTCATATACCATGAGGTTTAAAAGAAAATATTGCTTTATTCTATTTAGGTCGTATGATACTGTAAGTAACCAACATTCAGAAAATTTCTGTTGCTCACTAATGCAAATATCAGTAATATAATTAATTTTCTTTTCTTACAGAAACTATCATAAATTCATTTACTGATCAGCAATCACTGTGCTCTGTAGATCTCAAAATTTTTCTTCGCTTTGACAAGTCTGTCATCAGCTCTAAGGTCAGCTTCACCACCTTGTCTCAGGTGTCTGGAAGACAGACACAGGGAGATATTGTCTCCCTTTCTCCTTTTTTCTCCTCAGGACTGTGTCAGGAGGCAGATAAAAAAAGCCTTGCACCAGTGATTGCCATCAGACTATTCCCAAGCTGGCACGTAGGAGAGGAAATGGAAACTTCTGGTATTGACAGTATGAAAGAGGAAGTGGGTCAATGGTGTTTTACGAGAGAAACCTGTCAGGTTTTGACAGGAAAGGAGCAATGAGAAAGAATTGGGAAGCATTCTCTGCCCCTTCTAGCTACACTGACTGGGAGATCAGTTTTAGGAGATGGGCCGAAGGGAAAAACAGCCACCTAAAGAAGACACCCATTTCCTCCAGGCAGCATGGACATAAGGCAGAGTTGCAGCTTTCCCAGTCATTACAGACTGGTATAAACTGAGGTGCAAACCAAAAGCTCAGTATTTTTATGTCCAGAAAATGTGAGAGTTGATAGTATTGAATGCTATTACATACATAAGGGTTGATGTGAATTACCTGATGCCTATGAAACAGAGCTACAGGTAACCCAGAGCAAAAAAAATGCAAGGAATTTTAGTATCACAGGTTTGCTGCACAGAAAACAAGGCACGGTCAAATAAAAAAGTTCCTTCATCTGTAAAATGCAAAACCTTTCGTTGCCATGCATGTGAATTTCAACCGACATAAAGCTACAGCATTGAAGTGACAAATTAATCCTTCTGCACTTCTTTTGATATGATTATTTGTATAGCACTTGGAATAGTAGCACTTTTCTTTACTAATTTTCACTAGAAACAGCAATCACAAACCTTACAAGAATTGCAGTTCAAATCTGAAAACAGCTGAAAGTAATTCAAAGCATTCAGAGCCTAGTCTGGCACCTCTCAAGCAAACAATAAAAAAGCAATGTTCAAAAATACACATTAAGATCTGATCCTTGATGAATATGGATATTCTCAAAATTCTTCCCCTTCTTCGGATTTAGAGCTACAAAAGTATCTTAAAAAAAAAACAATGTGAAAATTACAGTGATTACACATAATTTCAGTACTCTTTTAAAGTATTAACCCAATTGCATTAGAATTTAAATTTTTCTCTGGAAAAATACCAGGAACTTATGTTTGATTGTTTCTTTGTTCTTTAAAAGATGCTGTCTGTGAACACAAGAGACCATAATTACATTTTACAGAAAATACACACATTTTTACATTAGGAAAATAGGTAAGTATAGGTTTTCTTTCCAGTGTTTAAAGATACTCCAATTTCAGTAAAAGTGATACCTTTGACCAAATAATTAAATAGGTAAATGAATTCTGTTGATTTTTCCCAGTGCTAAAATGGTAACTACCCAACATTAAACTATATTTAAAATAACATATTTTTGTTTACAGCAAGATAACACCATTTAAGATATCACACAGGTTATGTGCTGTCAGTGGATTCATGGTTAAGTTATTAGTAGGGTAGCATATTCTCTTCATAAACATGATTATCAGATGAGGGAAGTCCTTAAGATGGTCAATTCTTTAGTTTGCTTACTGACAAATGATAGACTACATCTTTTCATCATGCTCATTCAGGAGTACAAGATTCAGGAACTGATCAATGATCTCATGTTCTCTTGAAATTCTGGCAGCAAACCTTTTGTGCCTATTGCTCATCCAAGAACAATGAATGTCATCAAGCACAGAAGCATTCCTCTTTGTATTGTATCCCAGATCATAAAAAGATGAATACACTCTTGTAACTTTTAAACAGATCTGTTTTTCACAGTTGCAGAAAGGGATAATAAAAAAAAATTGCTGTGCCAAATATATTTAGATTTTTGTGCTGAAGCAGGCATTAAAAGTTTCATTTGAATATATATAATTTTGGAATACTGCCTTGTTTTAAAAGTAGCTGCTGTTCCCTAAAGCAAGGAAACAAAAAATCTAGTACTAAATTCACTCCTCCTGTGTGTATAAAAAAGCCATCAGCTGGCTGATCAATGCCAAGCTGATTCCAATCACAGTCACGCATCTTGTATGATCACCTCATAAACTCACCCGTAAAGGTCTCTGCAACATCAGGGAGTTTTTCTAGGCTCTGACACAAGCTTTCCATGCTAGGGCAGGTCAAAGTGAAGTTTTGAAACTTTGGGCAATTCAGCTGACTTAACTTTGAACATCCCCTGAATTAATCTTCACATATAAGCTCATCACCCTGCATTTATTTTTCATGTCAAGGGAGAGAAACAGAAACAATGCAATTGAGGGGGTTTTTTAATATAAAAATACTACATCAGTTAGTAGTGACTTTAAAGGAGCCTAAAATTCAGAAGCTAAGACTGCACTTAGTTTAGTGAATCCTGCCTTTCAACCCTGAAAAGAAGCCAGTCATACACGGAGATATAAATAAGCAGAGAAAAAAAGAACATGAACTAGTTTTCACATGACTCAACTTTGAGTATCAGATTTTATGAAATGTTATCAAAACACTATTTTATGGAAATTATAAAAATGTTTTAGTATAATTTTTTTAGGTGCCTTTACTGTGGTCCATGGAGTTGTAACAATGAATATCAATACCTCTTGCAGGTATATTATAAATATGTATAATCTCCATATTCTAGACAATCAGCATTTTCAAAGTACATGACCAAAAATCAATTATATAAGTACCTGGGGAAATCACTGAATTTTTGTAAGACTAACAATAAATAGTAGATGTTCTCATTTATTGAAAATTTTTATTTAGAAAACACATTTTGAGGACCCAAATTTGGACAGTTTTGACCTACTTGCTAAACAAGAAGTCTATATGGGTAACAAATTGCTTTTGAGGAGCTGACAGAATAACTGGGTTTTGTTTTCCACCAAAATTAGGTACTTCTCTTGTCTGCAATGATGTATTGGTTCAGGATAGATTACAAGT
Organism: Rhabdornis inornatus; assembly: GCA_013397075.1. Classification (NCBI taxonomy): domain Eukaryota; kingdom Metazoa; phylum Chordata; class Aves; order Passeriformes; family Rhabdornithidae; genus Rhabdornis; species Rhabdornis inornatus. Next base: position 320,583 of record VWZS01004667.1, on the reverse strand, counting down.
CAACCAAAGCACTTGGACATTATCACAAGTGCCAATGTGATGCCTTGCAAAGAACTTTGCACAAGAAAACAGATTGGGAGTCATCTCAGGAATAACTACACGAGGCACTGTAATGCCATCAAGCACAGCAAAATGGCATCCACGCTGCATCAAGAGGTCTCTTATAACTGAAAGATCATAAAAAAGCAGGTAATGAAATTACTTTTTAAAATCACTATAGGAAGGATCAAGCTAGTATGCTGTAATTGTTCAGTTTTGCTGCAGGTGCTTCTCTGATGAACCTGAAGTAATTTTTCAGAGGATCCTAAATATTAATCTTAATATGAAATATACTTTTCTCAATAGTTTTTAATATGTAAACTAAGGTTGGGTTTGTTTTCATTCATAATTAAATCAAGATTTAAAATGTCAGAATTTTCAGTCAAGAGGGATTTCAAATTTTCATAAGATACAGTATAAGATAGGAAATGTACACACTGAATTTAAATCTTTTCTTAATTTAGGTAAGAGGCACAAATTAAAAACTGAGTATTTTATTTTTTTTTTCATTAGCTTGAACTCTATTTTAAGTACATAAATTCTGTCATGTTAAGGACATAAAACAGAGGTAAGTATGCATCGTGCCTGAAAGATGGAAAACAATTTGGATTTTAGCATGCTCTTTGGGAATGTTTTTCTGCTGCTGCAGAGAAGTGAGAGAGATTTCATGTCAGTAAGTGATTCTAATGGCAATATAAAATAAACCTTTATGGAATGCTTTTGTCTATTATTCTTTTTTGAGCCATGATGATCAATTTTTTTGTCCACAACACCTGTACTGCTTCATCTTCATGTTCCCCTTCTCCAATCCTATTTTCTTGACACACTGAAAAAGGAAATGCACCAGTGTATTCCCATTATACTTCTTTACTTCAAAAACAAATTTCAGATTTTTGCATTTTGGGTCTTTCCTTTCAGATAATTATTGTTTCATCTTTCTGTGTTGTTGTTTCTCTAGAGTTGTTTTTCTATAGTTTTATGTTCAAAAAGCATGTATAAAATGTAATTTTTCATTAGCAGATACAACAGGGGAGGAGAGAAACGTATAGTTCTTCCTTCAGCTGCCATATTTGGCAAACTTTGGCTAATTCAATGGACAATATGGATTCTCAGCACAATTTCCTTTGTATCTTGTCAGTTAATTACAAGCTGGTCATGATATAGCTTCTAATTCATGATCTCACTGACAGTCAGGGGTTTCTCAAAGAAAATGTCAGTAACAACAGCACAAGATAGTAGCATTTTACTACACCACAAAAGCCACACAAAACACAAGAATTCATGACATGCACATTTTGATGTGAAATTCAAAATTGCTTTGAAAGCACGGAGAATTAATGTCTCTGTTTTAATTCTGTTACTGTTACCTGTTTACCTGATGGTAATGAAAATTCAGAGAAGCATGTCCTTAATAAAGCAAGGTATTATGAAGAGCTTTTATTGCCTTTCATAGATTCTTCTTCAGAATCAAAATTTTGAAGCACTATCCTATCTGCTATAGATTTTCAATCCCTTTTCAAATGCATGCAGGTCACACATTCTCAGAAAGAGCCCTGTAACATCACTGCTTCCTGGTAGGTGCACAAAGCCCCAGGAAGGCACATAAGGAGCATTCTGCAGAAACAGGGAACATTTTTTGAATACGATCAACATTTAAGATACATTTGGACAAAAACATTTGGAAGCAAATTATTCCCTTCCAAGTTGTTCAGCCTCATGTATGAGTAATTTTAAATTAAAAACCTATTTTGAAGAAAACACAAAGCAATTACACATCTGAATGTATTTTCCAACATCAAACATAGTTAAGAGGTAAAAATAACATAAGTCTCGGGGGCAAAAAAATCCTTTCAGTACTATTCCTTTGTTTCTTTGTTTTATCATCCATATCCAACAACTTTAGTACTTCATTTCAATGCTGGAAGCAGGACAGAATCCTTCATTTAGATACAGTATGGTTCACTGTTGAAAATCTGAACATTCACTTATGAATCTTACCCACTAAGGTCCAGACATCCCAGACTCCCAGACTAAGCTGTCTGATAAACCAGAATATGAAGTACCATACTTTCTAGTTTTATTCTTATTCTTTCTCAGAACTGGACCTTGAACTGCCTAACTTCTTTACAATAATGACCATTCTACTGAAATTCACAGCACCATATTTAGATAAAAGCTGGTCATCCAAAAAGAAGCAAAATATGCATTCAGAAGCTGTAATGAGATTTTTTTCAGATGGAAATCAAGAAAGGCATATTTCTTGAATAGTATATTAACTCTTTAACAATAAAAGCTTTTCCTTTTCGAGGCTCCCAGAGATTTCATATAAAAATTCACAGAAGACACAACATTTGCAAAATAGCTCTTATTAGCTATTGTGTACTTCCAGTTCATTTCTCCTTCTACACCTCTACTTTCTTATCTTGTCTTTCCACTTCTTTTAGAAGGACATTGGAAAGGCAACAAGAGCTTCTATGCAGAAGAGGAAAAACACAGTCTATATGTAAGTAGAATTACCTTTATTTATACTGCAAGTAAACATATTTCCTTAAATATCACTAAGTGTTTAGGATTTTAATGTTACAAGACTCTGAGACTAGATTTCTCTAAAAAAAAAGAAAAGAATCAATCTTAGAATTTTGACCTGAAGAGTTAAGGGGCAAATGACATTACTATTCATTTCTAGGTCAGAAATATTGAGTTAGAAAATTATTTCAGAGTTGCAAAGGATTACTCAATTACTATAAATTCTGTCACTTAGCTTTTATTTTTTAAAAGTCATCTGGGGTTTCTATTTCTAGGGCTTTATTATTAAAAACTTGAAAACCTTTGAGCTTTCCTTGCTGTACAGGAATAGAGAAGCTGCTGTGTGATTTCTTGGCTATAACAAAATTCATACCATTAAACCACCAGAGTGGTTTAAAAATGAAGGGGAGCAGGAGGGCATTGTTTCAGTTGTTGATTTATCTAGCTTGGTGACAGAGGATCAGGTGGGAAGGCAAAGAGTTTTTGAAGGTGAGTCATAAATGATGAGGTAAGTATTCTGAGAGGGGATGATTTTTTTTTTCTTTGAAAACAGCAAGTCTAATATGAAAGATGATAGGTCTTCAGACTATTGAAGTTTCTTCTTCTGCTTCTTCTTGAAACTAGTTGTTTCTTCTTTTTCCTTTCCACCTGACATGGGAGACAGGCTTGAAAGCCTCTGAGAGAAACTGTATTGATTTCCTCTTAAGAATGGATTAGAAGAATGAGAGCCTTGAGAAAAACAGCTGCCATTTCTCCATAGTGTACTTTAAAAGAAAAATTTCCATTGTATTTTCACTAGTTGATTACAGGGTCAGTGAGTAATAGCCCCCAGATACTTCCCAACACTTAAAACTCTGAATGAGATAGGAGATTCCTTTTCGTCATGCTTCTTATCTTTGTTTTATAAGCATAGATCTATGCTGATGTTAACACTGCTAATGTTAACAAATGCTGGGATAATTACACCCTTGATGTCACGGATTACTTGCTCAACAGCCAAAAGAATTACCAACATCACTTCATGAGAATACCTGTATGCTTCCCTCTTTAAAGGAAGTCAGTTGTCTTCTACTGTTGCTTTAGCTTCATCTCACCAAACCTTGTATGTCATGTTGTATATACTGGGGTTCAGAAATCCTTACCATGAAAACACCAAGTGAGTTATTTTTACAAGGATCTGGAAAATTCATTGACTAAAACTGAGATATTTCTCTGGTTTTAATATTAATAGCATCTATCTGCCATGTAAAAATAATTGCCATTTGTCTCAATATACTCATAAGGGATATTCCTATCTAGGTGAAAAGTTGGGATATAAAAGCAATTCAGTGGTTAAACATTTGGTTTAAATAACTCCCTGGAAATGCAAATTTTAAATTGCTGCAAAGCAGTCTCAGATCTTAGGCTTTCAAAGTAGTCAAACTAAATACCATGCAATTTACTCTGTAGGGATAATTAGACTAGTATTTAAAAATGAAGTCAAATCTACTCTGCAGGGTTGCTTAAGATCTAGTGATAGTATCCACAGGAGAAATCACTTATACGGTCCACAGTGAAGCTTGTGGGTCATGCTCATGACTGCATGCAACACAGTTATGATTAAATTCAGCAGTACGACAGGCACGAAGTTACTGAAACACTTAGGTTCAACTTCCTGAATGATTCTGTGTAAAAATCTGAAAAAAAAGAGACTTCAGATTCAGTTTGTCATAATACAAGACTAAACAGATTCAGAAAGGAACTAGGAACAAATATCTACATCAAGCTTTTATGACTGCCCATTGTCATATCTTAAATATCAGATTAGAGCTGAGACTCAAAAGTGATCTATCAAGCCAATTTCAAGCTACAGTTTTAATCTTACTTTTTAATAATTATTTCAACTTCTAGAAAGGAATTTAGCAAACTCCCAGTTTTACATGGAACTGAGTTCCAGTTCCAAACTTTTTATTTTTTTCCTACTGTTTTCAAGCAGTATCAGAGTTCTAGAGATACATTTTGTTGTACCAATATTTGGTAGTGACAAATCATGCATACCTGAAATTACTAATCTGATTTCATTGGAAGAGACCATACTTCACTTTCTTTATTGTATGGCAGTGCATGGGAATATAAATATGAATGCGTCTAAAGGCAGCTCTGAATTTTAATGAATACACAAGTAGCCGATGGCCAAAGTTTTTAGGTCAGTAAAAATGAATGAAATATTTTTTTGAGACTATTTCTACATAAGTACATTTCTGTTCATATTTTTTTATCTACAGTACTGAGATAATTGCCCAAAATCTATAGTATCCTTACTCAGATATATCAATATTTTTTCTGCAAGTATAATGAAATTGTGGTAGTTTACACACCAATGCAAATAACTGGCATTTACAGCTTTGGTGTCAAAACATAGTCTTAGTTCATAAATGAGAAATTTTAAGACCCATGCAACATCTAGCACTAAGACTTTGACAGTGTCAAGTATTAAAACAGGTATGTACATTTTTTGAAAATAAGCTTCCTTTAATAAAAGAAAATAAATACAAAATCTGCGTGCATTTGCTGTCATAATTTAAAAACAAGAACAGTACCATCTATTTGAACCTATATAGTGAAATCCTTTATTTGTTAAAGAGGTGTTGTAGAAAATGGAACAGAAAACTGTTGTATGAATGCTTCTGTTTGAATAAAACTCAAGCAGCAATTTTTTTTTTAAAGAGGGAATTAATTTATTTACTAATAAATATATCAGTATATTCCTGAATCAGGCGGAGTATTAGCATATGCTGTTAGGCTTAGGCACAAATACATATATACAGAATAGTGATGTATCTAAGAATTAATCAAGGAATACATAAATCTGAATGAAATTTGCTGGATATGCTGTTCTAAATACTTTTGCTGTCACCTTAGAAAGCATCCTAAATAGTTATTTAGAAATACATTGGCGCTACTATCTGATGTTATTTTTAATGTTTCAAAAATAGGGTCCATAGTTAATTATATAATAAGCAGAGCTTCATGTTGGGGCACTTCTTAGAAGAAAAGTGCCCTAATTTTGAGAACTTGGTAAATTAAACACTGAAGGTGTAAAACTAGAGTAATCTGAATGAAAAATACACTTCCTTTTATTCTAGGATGTGAGTATTTAAAATGGATTACCAGGTGTTTTCAAATGTTTGTGTGAGAGAATCATTTAATTTCAGCAGGTAATCTTAGGCTCCATATAGTCAATATAGAGATAGGCATGCCTGGAAAAAGACTGGTCTGACTTTTCCTAGGCATCTCTGGAGATGCCTGTTCCTACCTGTGGTTATGACTGGAGCCACATCGACTGCCAGCAACTTACACAAGTACCATCAAACATAGAGAGGAAAATTCCAGCTGAACACACTTTCAATTCATTGTACAGACTGTGCAAATTTCATGTAATTTATGTTTCACTTTAAGCATCAGTAGTATTTGATTTGGTGACTCTGTTCTATCTTGCTTAAACTGGACTTGAATTAGAATTTACATAGGGCAAGTATGTAGCCCGGACTTTATTCCCAGGTTTCATTTACATATGCCCTTAGATTGTTAAATGAAAAAGAGCCAAATCATTTCCTTCCCTTTAGAAACTATTAAAATCCACATATTAGCATATGAGTTATATTGAATCACTTTTCTCTAGTAGTTTGAATACTGAATCAACATAATACAGTGCTGAGAGACATAATTTAATTTGACCCCCTAAAAACTCTAAATCTTATATTAAAAATTGTTACTTCCATAAACATATGTTTTTACAAAAAAGGACATGCTTGCTACAGAGACTGAAAAGAATGTGAGGCAGGTCTATAATTCAGAATTACTTGCATAAAAACTAAAGCATTTTAAACTGTTATAAACTTAAACAAATTCCTTTTTGAAAATATACTTCACAAAGCAGAGTAACAATAGTCCAACAAAGACAAATTCAGAGTGCTACACTGGAGACAAAANTAAACAGGTTTTTTTCCACTTCTCTCCAAGAAAGTTCTTCCCGAACCCGGTGGTGGGGGGAGGAGTCGTGGGGGTTTGCTCTCTGGGGGCTCTTTCCGAAGGTCTTCCCCCAAATTTGCCCTAAACCAGTACACACCTGAACCTGTTTGGAACAAGTTGAATAAAAATAAACAGTGTACCTTTTTAGCAGAGGCAGCTAACACCTCCTGGGCTGCCAGTTAAGATTATTGACAACAGTCAGGACCTTCTCTTCTGCACTCCAGGGACCAAACTTGGGCTCTCCATGACATATAATACTCTACCTATGAATCAAGGTAGCCAATGACCAGCAAGTTAAGTTTTCTTTTTTGCTAGAGTACATAGTATGAGATGAAACAGAGAAAAGGGAAGATTTTGAGTAACATGCTTTTTCCCTAGCAGTCAGATAAGAATCACTGTTTCAAAGCATGGACTTCCCAGGCAGAAGTTGCATTGCAAACCATGACATTTAGATTACTGAAGCACATTCAAAGCAGAATATTTCATCAGAATGACAGGTTATCTCAGCTTGAGGTCATAATCTGGGCACAACCTAATGCTTATTTGTATTTGACAGCACCAAATCTTAAGGCATTTACAAACTCACTTCTTACCCTGTAGGAGTTTCTGTTAACTACTGAAAAATTGTAGTCTTCTTTTAGTCTACTCAACTGCTTAAATTGAAGAACAGTGTTGTTAGTAGACTTTTAGAAGACCCAAATCCTTCTTGGAAGACTGAATGTATACAAAGAGCACTCTGCATTATGGTGCATGGATGACTGAAATGTTTTCTTCAGTCTTCTAAATTTACAATAGATGTAACAGAGAAACCAGAGTTTTCATTTGTAATTTTTTCAAAGTGTTCGTTCTTACCTGACAGCAATTACCCCCCAAAATATCTTAGAATATGTTTTCATATGAGTAATAAAAGTGAATATTAGAATGTCAAAATATTCTTGGGCTCCTGGATATTTCCTTAGTTCTGCAGAAACAGAAAGGCCAGGAAAGAAATAATGTTTTCTTGCAACATGGAAGACTCTTCCCCACAAATCTAGTGGACCTTTATAAATTCATTTGTTGGTAGTCACTTGCCTAGCAAGTAGAGCCTCTACTCTAGCCCATAGAACAGTCAAATGTAATTTATAGCTAATCGCATACAAATATATGAAAACAATAATTGGCTAGGTAGGCCAGATTACAGATTACAGAAAAGAGCAAGTGGAGATGACAAGAAATGTATGGAGAAAGAGCAGCCCATCATATTTAAACAGATAGTGAATAAGGTGGCCAAAGGTGAGTGATCTGCTAAATGTCACCAAATTAGCTAATGAAAAGACCTCACATATTGAGTGAAAAGTCACTCAACATGCAGGTGTATTCGGAGCTTGGCAGAAGCCTCCTGCTGTCCATCTCACTTGGGCTAAGTTCTGTTCCTGCAGCCTCAGTCAGAGCACCAAAGGTAAAATTAAGAACACATTTTACATGGAAATATTTTCCTTCCTAACCTTTATGCAAGGTTAACATAGTGTGTAAATTTCATCATGCTTAATTTCAAAGCTATGCTACTACTATGACATATTACAGCAGAAAAGGTTGCAGTTCTTAAAAGAATAATTTCATAGTGTCTGCAATCTACCCTTCAATTACAACTGTCCTTTTTACATTCACTTCCACTTTAGCTTCACTGTACTGCTACAAAAGCAGGACCAAAACTGTCATTTTCTGATCTGCTCTCTAAACTTAGATACAAAACTCACCCTCTAAATATACATTCATTTCAGTAGTTTTAATGGACTTTTTTTTTATAAAAGAAACCTATATAACCACATAAACACAGTATATCTGCAGCAATAACCCATCATGACCAAAAGTCATAGAGAAGAAATGCATGATATGATATCCAGTAACTGAAACAAATGTGAGAGGAAGAGATTCCTTAGCAAAAAAAGTGAGGAATTGGATTAAAAATATATATACTAAAGATAAATAAGCTTGAAATAAGAAGAAAATTACCTGTCTGCTAAAGGAATATGTATGTATAAAAAGTATGAAGAGTTAGAGATGCGAATTCAATCAGCAGACATGGATAGGTCTCATGTTCCTAGGGAAACCAAATAGGTGAAATGCAAAGCGGATGAATAAAAGGAGAGTATTGCTGAATTAGGCTGTTTCTTATATCTTCATGACTAATATACTGTTACATTTTTTGACTACTATTCATTATCTTAAGATCGCATTTTGGTTACACTAAGTAAAATCCTAATCTCACTACTAATGAAAAGTTTCGTTAATTAAAATATCAGTTTTCCCTGGAAAAGGCAATTTAAAAGTTCTACGTAAATCCCAGGATCTGACAGATTTTATTACCTTTTAGATGATTCATAATTGGTATTCTCTTTTCCTTGCCTTGCTCCTCTCCCCATTGTGTTCTGATTGTTTGCAATTCAACAAAAAGTATTTGTGTTTGTTATTTCTTTTTCTTTTTTCCTTATGAGATTAATAAGAACTTATTTTAAGGAGGGCACATTTCAGAAATTAATTTAAAGCAGATGGAGAAGAGAGCAGGAAAGCAACACCAATAGGCTGCAGGTGAACAACACAGAACGAGACATTTTATTTCCCAAATTTTTGTTTTTTGCTAATGAAGAAAAGAAAATATGCAAAAGTTCTTAAAAGTCAACATTGTATTACTCCTTCCTATGTAATTTCTTTAATTCTGACTACTAAGCATTTCCAGAAGAGTAACTGAAAAGCAACACTGAATTTCTCATGATTACTTCAAATGGTTTGCCTTGTGACCACTGCCACTGGACTGGCTAATATCTCTAATGCTGTCCACTGTGGAGTTTACTTACGAGCTTTGATACATACCTGTTGGTTTTCTGGTTGGTTGGTTCTGCATTCTTCTACAGTCCTCACAGAGCTAGCTGCAACTGGATCTTTATGTGCCGTTTGACTGAACTGTCACTTTCAAGCTTAGTTCCTTAGAAAATCAAATTCTATGTGCACTACTTGCTGGATTCCCATTTTTACAGCATAGTTGTTTAAACAAGCTGATTTTGATGATAAATTGTCTGGCTTAACTGAGTTGAGTGTTGTTCTTTATCTGTTTATACATGTGAGTCCCAATACTAAATTCAGTCACAAAGCATCCTGGTTGCTCTCAGAGATATACTTCAGTATAATATCTGATTTCTTAATCTCTTTAGCTAGGTATGCCACTATCTGTAATCCACACACTCTAAAAATTCTCAGAGAAATGTTTTTCCAAACCTGCTGTTCAAAATCAGCAGGAGAGATTTATGTACCTACAAGCTGAATTAAAGCCTGCACCACAGCAAACACTGGCATTTTCAGATACTGAGAACCAATGCTGGACTTGCTGTGGAGAAATTTAAAAATTTTTGTAACTCAAAGAGTCCAAGGAATTCTTGATGTTCTTTGGAAAAAAAGTTAAATTAAACAAACAAACAAAAAACATATTTCTTTGAAGAATTCTGCCAAATTCCTTTCTGCATTTTTATTCATGTTCCTTTGAAGAATTCTGCCAAATTCATCTCTGCATTTTTAGCTAGCTAATACATCAAAAGCATATCCTTTGGTGAATGAGCTTTCATAAGCATGCCAATAGTCTTGACTTACTGCTCCCATGGCATGCCGAATATCAATGAATATCAAACAGAAATTTGCTAAACTTCCTTACACTCTTACCACCATGCATGCATAGGTTAAAACTCTTCCCTTCCCAGTCAGTCTTAAAATGTAAAATTAGTAAGCAACTTAAAATTTTTATCCCGTGTATTTGTCATTTAGCCTCCTATTAAAGTTTCTTTGTAGACACTAAATGCCAGAATGTGGAGAAGGCTATAAGAAAACAGTCACAATCATCTGTACACTGATCATTGGAAAAAGTTTTAGCTACACTTTTTTCAAAACACTAAGTTCCTTCTATCTGGTTTGAACCCTAGTTTATCCAGTTATCAATCACACATTCTAAATTATACTGAAAGCTATGAAAGCTGCTGAAAAGATGCTCTCCTATTATTTGTCATCTACTTAAAAAAAAGCAAATGGAAAATATTTCTGCCATATATACTACTGGAAAATATTATTCAAATATTTTAAAAATACAGGGTTTAGAAGTTGTTAGAAAAGTTGCATCCTATCCTCTCACACAACCAGGTACAAGTGTAGAGACTCTTGGGATGTAACCTAACTGTAACAACTAAATTTAAAATATTGGTATTATGTCATACAAGGTTGCTAAGTTTATGACACTTTAATGGTTCCCTGCCTGCAGGCACTATCAATAACAGTAATCTAACTGCCACCACTAATTCAAAGAGGCTGGAATTATGTCATACCAAACTGCTCAGTTTATGACATCAGCAGGAGAGCTGTATGGGGACTGAAATATCAAGTTAGGAAGAAATATCAAGTTAAGAAAAGCTGAAAAAGAGGCATAGGAAACTCATATAATCAGCTTGCTTTTCTTTAATCTTTGAGGGTGTGCCTGCATGTCCTGAACATGCCAGCAGTTAGTTCACAGTAATCTTCCCAATATTCTGATACATAGTGGCCACTTCATTTTCTAAACAATGAATTGAAGGATTAATTTTCAAGAGACCTGCCTTCTTCATAGCAATAGTAAAAATCATGCTTTGACTTGAATAGGCACTTGGAACAAACACCTACCCCTGGATCTAAAAAGATAAAACCTATCTGTGGCTCTTTAAGCAGCATAGTACCTATACCCTGTTACAAGTTCAATCCTAAATCCAACAGGAGCTGGATAGCAATTTCAGGACTTAAAGTCAGACCTTTAGACTACTTTAAGCCTAAAGTTCCAGTCCTCAGTTAAATGCTTATATATGTCTTCTTTAAGGATGAAAGTAAAAACTCAAGTCTTTCATAGTACACATGCCTATGAAACATGTCCAGACATCTACAGGAAAGTAATACCCAATCTGAAGTCACACAATTACTTCTGCCAGGCAAATAATATTTGTGCTGTATAAGATCAAATCACCATTTAATTGAGCTTTTCTGAAATCAGTTTAAAAAGCAACTGGATGTTTCTACAACCTCTCCTTTTTCAACAACACATATCTCAAACTGCAGGGAACAAACAAGGCCCCAGAAGTTGGCACTGTTTCTCATGAGAGTCTTAGCAGAATCAGTAGAGCTACTACACAGCAGGAAATGCATTCTGCCATGTCATTTAATTCCTTCTTGCATAACCTATACGTAAGAGTACACAGGAGGCAATCAGAAAGTCAACATGATGGCTTTGTCTTGCTGTGATTCAAGCTATGACGGAACTCCTCAATGACTTTTTAATCACTTCTCTTGTACCAATACAGCACAAAATAAGAAATGCATCATCTAGCTTGTGGGGAAGGAGAGTTATGGCAATTAGGTGTGGGAACACCTTTCTCCTTGCCACTCAGCATTAGAATAATTCTTTGAAGATAGCAACTCTACGGTACTTAACTACAAATTATTTGTGCATTTCTGAAACAAACAATCTTCAGCTGAAAAGACAAGGCAACCAGTGGAAGCAAATAGCTGCACAAGGCCTTTACAGTCAATGCTACAAATAACCAGGCAAACTAACACAGATTCTAGAGAGGAGGGAAAGTATTTTTGTAAGACAAAGGAGATGAATAAGGCACAGAACTTCCATGAAGACTTTATGCTATATCTCAACTTCTTAGCAATTGCTGAGCATCTGATGGTGCCTGCAAACAGCTCAGATGAGATTCAGTGATGCTGTAGTGATTTAGGGTTACTATCTCATGAGGTTCCTCTGACATAATGCACATCCTACATGATGTCTTATATATTTGACTATCTTATTAAACCTATGAAAAATAAATTAATAAATCTTTAATTTTAAGCAGTTCTATTAAGTTAGTTTTATATAAATGTCCCTTTCTATAAACACCTATAATTGACGTTTTCTTTTAATGAATTTTAGAGAGGAGGAGGAGAGGAGAAGAGGAGGAGAGAAGGAGGAGAGGAGGAGGAGGAGAGGAGAGTTGAAAGGGACCCACAATAATTTTACACCTGATGGAAGAGAGATGCTTGTATTTAGTAACTGTGATCAAACAACAGCACCCTTCCTGCCTGTCACTGCAGGGCAAAAGGAAACATTTGAAAGATTTTGCTTACATACAAGTTTTGCTCATATTTCTCACAGATTTGAGAGAAAACTTTGTTGCTGCTGACTTTACTGCTTTTGACAAATTAAAAAAAAGGTGAGATTTACCTTTGGAAGTATGTGTAATCACGTATATTTATTTGGTACCTAAGCCTATATCACAGCAATTTCACTGCTCTCAGGATCCAAGACAGATAAATTAGAGCTAGCAGGAGTTACAGGTGATACCACCACCTTTTGACTATAGATTCAGTCAGACACTGAAAATCAGGAACAATCATTTTGATAATCATTTACTGACACACACACCTTACCAATATAAAAGTCACTTATTAAAAATATTAAAAAAACAATTGAACAACTAATTTAAACGTATTTGCAAACTGTTTTAAACTCTACAATATTTTTAGGAATGAGATATGACTTACGCCACTAACTGCACTTAACAGGTTGATGACTGACACATCAAAAAATAGCTTAAAAGAGCTCTACCAGCAAAAATTCCAAAATGCTCATTCCAGTTAAATATCATTAGAGTTCTAGAATTTTGCTTTCCACACAAGCACATCTACCAGCTGTGCTGCTTAAAATACTCCCCAACTTTTGGACTTCAAATCCAAAACAAAACACAAACTAGAAAAAAAAAATGCTGATAATACAAAATAATTAATTTAAAGACATCTTATAAATAGCTCCCTTGCTCCCTTACCAAAAGGTTTACCAGACTAAATGTCTTTTTTTTTTTTTGGCATAAAAATTACCCTAGTATTCTAAAAGAATTAGCAATAAAACTTAATAAATATCAATCAAGAGTGTACAACTAATATTAAAAAAATCTATATAATTCTGAAATTCATACTTTGCAATATCAATTTGTAACCTAGTGGGAACAATAAATTACTGTAGAATAGATTACTAGAATTTACATATGCTTCATAAAAGACACTATATTGAGACCCGGTCAAAAAAGAAGACTTAAAAAATACAATTGTCCTGAACTTACTTCAGCAAAATAAGAGCTATAAAGAAATGACAGATGTTGCATAAATGTAGCTATATATGATAATATAGTGATAATATAGACAAGAAATAAAAAAAATTCAAAATACCATCAAAAATCAGCCAAACCTAAGATCTCTGAACATTTCCAAAAGTATTGTGCTAGCATTCAGTTTCATTTTTTATTAAACAAGGTCATTATTTTACAAGTTTTCTCTAAGAAAATAAAATATATATGCTAATGAAATTACATGTCACAAAAGTAAAAAATGAGGTTTCTCTACGTAGCTTTCACGTTCTTCTATTATAGACTGAATATTCAAGAAATTTGTCAGGTACATTTACTAACTTAGACATGTATTAAAGAAGCTTTTACAGGCCAGCTTCTACTTGCAGAGATGACTGACACTGAGACTTACTTGGACAGGTAAATGTTAATGAAGGAGTAAAGTGAAGAAGTAAAGTCAGATCTACTAAACCCCACTCTATAGACAATAACCAGACATGCTTTTTTAAAGCACTGTTGTGTAACATTTCTCTCACCAAGGTCATACAAAGTGATTAAAAATGATGGAGACTTCTGTCTATACTATATCATATAAAAACATTACTAGCAAGACAGCAAAATTGGAAACTGCTAGTTCAATCAACCCTAGTCCAGGCTTGAATCATTTATCAACCTCTGTCTTGGGAGCTCCAGTACTATGTTTCCATATACAGTCACAATAAGATATGTAATTTTGTGGTTCCCCATCCTACTCCATTCACATTTTCAGTCATTCTCTCAAGATGTACTTCTTTTTTTTTTGGTTGCTAAAAGGTATTCTGCTCTCCCAGCAACAAGCCACAAGCCCTGGAGATCCTGAAAAACAACAATTACATTGAATCTCAAATTGTATCATTTTTCCTAAGTATTTTATTAGCTTGGAATTCATTAGTACTCCAGGGAATGTTAGACAGTCATGTTAGTGCAGTGAAACACAGAATATCTGAAGAAGCTTTAAATTATCTACATAAGGTACTAGTAATGACCCAGTGATAACAGCACAAAGCTCAGTGCTAGAGCTGACAAAGTAGAAATTACGTGTGCTCACTGCATGTAGGCCTAAATGGTGTCTTGTGCTGGAGCTGCTTCAACACTATCACCTCAGCCACAGCTATGCTACTGTGCTCTTCTGCATGGGGAAATAACCTGATTCTCAGCACACTGGTTCTTACCATGAAGTTTTTATACAACACAGTTTTCACGCCTCTCTACCTGGGGAAGAGTACACACTATACAGTGGCTGCACATAAACCCCAGTGACAAGACTTGATAATCAAACTAACTTGAGGATTAAAATCATTCGTGCAAATAAATTTCACCCTTTTTACAGGCCTAATTCCAAGATCTTTTCCCATGTATAGTACTTTTCTGTATATCCATGATTATCCACTGACCCTTCTAAAAAATACATTATGTGGGTAGATCATCTTCCTTCCATTTTAAGAAACATATGCTTAGAACACTTAATTTTTCACTGCAGATTTACTCTAGTAAAGCATCTGTAAACCTCTACATGTACTCTGCAGCTAACAGAAATGGCATGACAGAGCTATATAACTTTAATGAATATATTATTATACACAACCTCCATCTTCACCTATTCAAGCGAAGAAAAAAAAAGTGAAAATATGTATCAGCGTGATATTAATGCTGAAATTTTGCACGCATCAAGTCAGGAAGCTGCATGTTACTGTTTCCATAGTAACCATAATTCAATCTCTTTTTGCATTTGTGGTAATTTTTAGCAATGTATTTGATATAATTGTCATGTGGGTAACACATTTCTTGAAAACATGGCGTAATTTCACATTGGATTATCTTTACACATAGAGCATAGCTCCACAGCCTCCACTAGCACCAAACTCACAGAGGCGTCCTTTCTGCTTGTACCAGTTCACCTTCTGCATATGTTGGTACAAGGTGGCGTGTCAAGTGGGTGTTATAAAGGATATGGGGCTATAGGTGATGTGCACAAAATATAAAATATTTCAAACTTCAAATCTACTGAAGCTCATCCTGGAGAACAATTCTATTGATTTTTATGACAACATCTACTCACCTAAATGTATGCTCACATCATTCTGGCTTGCATATTTAATCTTTTGTAATTATTTCATGAAAATATTTTTAAGCACACAATTCTTTTGAAGTGAATTCTCAAGGAACTTTTGTACCTTTAAACTATTATTTAATTAAAGTAGCATGCAAACAATTTAACTAAATAAAGCCAATATTCTGACAACTCAGTAAAAGCTTTTCCTTTGCAAGTAAGGGAGCAGAAGGTTCAGTAGTGCATGAGACTCTGTCTTCCCTCACCAGCTATTATAAACTAGAAGTGCTGGTTTTAAAAATTCAGTACATTACTGGTTTATCTCTTGCTAAATATATATATGGATATATAAAAATAGCCCAAAATGCAAGTCCTATTCCATACTAAAATAATTTTTATACATATACATTTTTATAGGAATATTCTTATTGCTTCTGAATCCAAAACTTTTGTCTGTTTTACTTAAAAGTTGCCAATAAACATGAACTAAAATGCATAATCAATAAATAATAATAGTATTCATCCTGATTGGGAAATTACTATTTCAAGTTTCAGTTTGGAGTAAAACAAAATGACTGAATTGCAAATTTCAAGAATGTGATCTGTGTGTGCAAAATAAATAAAATATTGCATAAAAGTAGCACAATGTCTTGTTTTAAAATAATTTTTGTCCATACTTAAATATATTACCTAGCAACAAGTTATCAGATAGACTACTGATGCTGCTACAAGATGCCGCTTTCCACTGTAATTTGTGTAAATTAAATCTGTGCAGCCAAAGCTCAAACTAGAGTTGAAGATGGCCAGAAATGTGGGGGACAATAAAAATAATATTTTCAAATATATTATTTGCAAGATCTATGTAAAAATAACATTGGCCTATTACAGGATGAGGATGGTGACCTCACAAACAGGGACATGGACAAGGCAGAGGTGCTTAATGCGTTCTTTATCTCTGTCTTCCACATGGATGATGCACCAAGGGGGACTCAGTGCCCTGAACTGGAGGACCATGATGACGAGAATGATCAAGTTCCAGTCAACCCTGAAATTGTACAGGATCTGCTGTTCCAGCTGGATCTCTACAGATCTATCAGTACTGATAGGATTCATACAAGAATCCTCAAAGAGCTCAGTGATGTCATTGCAAGACCTCTCTCAATGATTTTGGAGCGGTCTTGGAAATCCACAGAGGTCCCAGCTGGCTGGAAGCTGACAAACAGTGTTGTGATTTTCAAGAGGGGTAAGAAGGACCCTGGAAACTACAGGCCTGTCACTTCAGTGCCTGGTAAAGTTATGGACAAGCTTATTCTGGGGGTAATGAAAACCACCAACAGACAACACAGTCACTGGTCACAGCCAGCAGTTCTTCATGAGAGGAATGTCCTGCTTCTCAAACCGGGTTTCCTTTTATGACAACACACCTTGTGGATCAGTGGAAGCCCCTTGATGAGATCTTTCTGGATT
This sequence comes from Rhabdornis inornatus, assembly GCA_013397075.1. Classification (NCBI taxonomy): domain Eukaryota; kingdom Metazoa; phylum Chordata; class Aves; order Passeriformes; family Rhabdornithidae; genus Rhabdornis; species Rhabdornis inornatus. Next base: position 303,303 of record VWZS01004667.1, on the reverse strand, counting down.
TCAGCAAAGCCCTTGATACTCTCTTAATATTCTTCTGGACAAAACATCCCACACTCAGCTGAATAAACACATCATGTGATGGGTGAGCAACTGGCTCATGGGTCAGGAACAAAGGGTGATGGTGACTGAGGTGACACCAGACTGGGGACCTGTCACTAGTGGGGTCCCACAGGGCTCCATCTTAGGCCCTGTGCTTTTCTACATCTTTGGAAATGATATGGAGGTAGGATGGAAGGGGTACTGAGAAAGTTTGCAGATGAAAGAGAACTGAGAGGAGCTGTTGCCTCCCTCAAAGGAAGGGAGGCCAGGCAGAGAGTCAAAAAAAAAAAAAATTAGAGGGCTAGGTAATCACCAGCCTTATGAAGTTCAACAAGGCAAAGTGCCAGACTCCGCACCTGGAATGTACCAACCCTGGATGTATGGATAAACTAGGAAACGAGATTCTGGAAAGCAGTGCCACATAAAGTGACCTGGGGATCCTGGTCAATATTCAACAAGTTGAATACGAGTGAGCAGTGCCCTGGCAGCCAGGAGGGCCAACCCTCTCCTGGGGAGCATCAGACACAGCATTGCCAGCGAGCCAAGGGAGGGATTGTCCTGCTCTGCTCTGAGCTGGGGCAGCTTCATCTCCAGTGCTGGGGACAGCTTTGGGCACCACATAAAAAAGTAACATTAAACTATTAGAGAGCATCCAAAGGAGGGCAACAAAGATGGTGAAGGGCCTTGAGGTGAAGCTGTATGAGGAGCAGCTGAGGGCACTTGGTCTGTTCAGCCTGGAGGAGACTGAGGAGAGACCTCAGTGCAGTTACAGCTTCTTGCGAGGAGAAGGGGCAGACCCTGATCTCTTCTCTGTGGTTAACAGTGACAGGACCTGAGGGAATGGCCTGAAGTTGTGCCAAGGGAGGTTTAGGTTGGATATCAGGAAAAGGTTCTTCACCCAGAAGGTGTTTGGGCACTGGAACAGCTCCCCAGGGCAGTGGTCACAGCACCAAGCCAGACAGAGTTCAAGAAGTGTTTGGACAGTGCTCTTGGGAACATGGTGCGACTCTTGGGGCTGTCTTGTGCAGGGCTAAGATGGACTCGATGATCCTTGTGGGTCCCCTCCAACTTGGCATATTCTGAGATTCTGTGAACTGCAGCCCAAAAAATATGGTATCGCCATTACTTGTAACAGGCCAAAAGATTTGCATTGACTTAATAACAAAGGTCTTAGGACACTTCAGATTATCTCAGTTTCTCTTGTTTTAGCTTGCTTTAGCTTTAAGACCTAAATGTGTAATAGAAATGATCAGTGACTACTGTCTAATTTGCTTTTAGCTATAGTGTAATCATGTGGCATAATGGCTAGAAACATTATAAATGTGATATATTCTTAACTAACAATAAGCAGTAGTAGTTATTCTGTGCAGAACTATTTGTGGCCTTGGAATGATAAAGCTGTGTACTAACATATAAGCACAGGCCAACAGCAGAGGTCTTGAAGGTACAGGAACAGATTCATTCTAGGGACCAAGTGGGTTTAAACACATAATCAAGCATCAGTTACTGATTACTATAAATGCGCCTTGGGAACTAATAAAAAAAAAATTTGGGGACAAACCCAAAGAACCGTAGGCCAATAACACCATTGAAAAAAAAAAACACAAAAAACCCCATGGACAAGAAAAACCCCAAAAACAGAGGAAGAAACCTCCATTATCACCATCATGAACTTCCCAGTGAAGAACCTGGGATTTAACACACTATTAAATAATAGGATGTACTTTGGGCTATTTTTATAAACCTGTATACAGTGAGCAAGAAAACAGTAAAGTCACTGAGTTTTGAAAAGCAGCACTTAGTTTATAATAGCCAGTGAAGACAAGACAGCACCTCATGGACAGCTGAACCTATCAATCTTCTTGGAAAGAAAAAACTTTCTATTTTTAATTCAGCTCTTTTGGTAATAAATAGATAACTCTGACTATGACTTAGCCTGATTGTAGCTGGGGTACTAATATCAACGAGATTAATAATTCCAGGTTACAAATAAGAGGCATGTTTCCTTAGCCCACATTAACTGTGCAGAGTAGCACAACAATATAGGACCAATATTCTTCCCATCATTTAAAGGGCTAGATTAGATCACAAGTCTGAGGCAGAGAGTCCAACCTTTCCAGAGAAATTTAAATGTCTTTTCTGACACTATGAAAATCTCAGGTTCAGTTGCCGTATGTGTTAAAGGTTGACGTGTAGTTTTTCCTTTATTCCTTTTTTATTTGGTTTAAAACAAAAGAAGGGAAAGAAAAAAAGCCATTAAAAGAGTTTTCTATAATCAAACATTATTTTTCATATATCCTAGGAACTGGTCTACCAACTGGATATCCCATAACCAGTGTATAATTGCACAAAGGTTCCTAAAACTTAGACTATACTTCAGATTATTGTTATCGAATTAAATTTTCATTTACAGGTTTGCTGGATCTGAAGTTTCAGTTAGTAAAATTATTAATAAAAGGATACAAATTATTTTCCATGTATGTTTATAAGAAGGAATCCTGAGAGGCTCACATGGTTAAACCTAAACCACACTTATTCTGCTAACACCTCAGATTGAATCAGTTTGATTTTCTGATCTCTAAATCTTTCAAGTCTATAGCCATCTGAAAGATCAACATACAAAAGTTTTGTGCTTAAAAGGGAAAAATTATATGCACAACTGAGAAAAGGAAAAGGACAGTTTGAGTCATTTCATGATGTGTTAAGCATTTTTCTTTCTGCGTTTTAATGGTTTATAAATAGGTCAACATGTTCTAGAAGCAGCTGAAGAATTCTGGAAGAATGTAGGCAGAATTCATACAGAGTCAACTTCTGAGTGGAGGATAAAAATAATATTGCACCTGATTAAAAGCACATTCAGATTCACAGGACAATCTCATTATCAAAACCAACACTGTTGCAGAAAGAACAGAGGAAGAGATATACTTCCACATTGAAAAGATGTGATAAAGGAGAGAAGGAAGACAAATTCTAGAATTAGACATGGGAACAGGAATCAGAGGACTTTGGATCTTTTCTTTCTTCTACTGGAGACTCATGCAAAAGTCAATCCTATGAGTACATCCACAGACTCCTAATTTGTTACTCCCAAGTTTATCTTCAGCATTAGCAGGAGAAATAGTTGTGTGGTAGATGGAATAGAGCATTTACTTTGGATGTGGAATACGCTTCAGATATTTCAATACAATTGTTCCTCTCTAGCAAAAGGCACAATGCACTAGCTCAGAGGAATGCTGTAGAGAATTCCTCAGTGTTTCAGAGGTACAACACCATCTTTCACCAGGGTACTTTACATAGATGTATTACCTGCTAGTGTATGCTTGTCCTGAAATGTAAATCATCTTAGGCTACATCAAAATAATTTAACATGGGTGCCGTGCACACAACCCTAGCTCTGGTTTCAGAGTTGTTCAGAGAAAGGATTCGGTCCTAATATACAGTTCCAAGGTGAGTAAGGTGATTCCGCCTTATATTTCAACACTAAATAGCAAAACCTTTGGTTTCAAGCCCAGAAAGTATTTCTAAATTCTGAAATTTAACAGATAGCCTTACTAAAGCAGATTTTTCTGTCTGAAACAAAGCAGAAAAACTTTCCCTTGCAGAAAACTGCACAAGATTTTCAAATTAGTTTGGCAGGCATTCTCTTAGTAACTTGCAGTAAGAACAAGAAGAAAATCCAGTTTTTTCACTTCACAAAGTAAAGTTTGCCAGGGTTTCTCCCTTGTGCCTTTCAAGTCTAAGAACCTGAAATTGTAGGCTGGTGTAAGAAAACGTGGTGACAGCATTGCTGTTTTGCATTTATTTGAAAATGCTCAGGGCAGCATACAGAGTTCCTCAACATAAGCAGACCTTTATTTTTAATATAGTACCAACACTTAGAAGGAAAAATGAAAGAGTGTTTGGTCCTTCAGGGCAAGTCTACTCAGTCAATATTGTAAATTTTGCAAGGGTCCTTTTTAAAGAAATTCACAAGCTGGAATATTGATAAGGAATAAAAGCTTACTCAATGTGATCAGTAAACTCAAAAGAAACACTGAACAGAGACAGCTCTATGGTCTGTGAAGTGTTAAAGAAACAAACTAGAGTTTTGTCCTAGCTAAAAATCACCAAAATTACAATTGCTATTCCACCTAGAGCTGCCAACGAGTAAGGCACTTCCTAACTGCAGCTGTTTCTTCCTATTGTATTATTTAACAGGGTATTTGATCTTCATTTTTCTCAAGCATTCCCCACTGAATTTGTCACACCCAGTTCAGACATTAAAGACGAGCCATATGGCCTCTATTAAAATTGAAGTACAGGAACCAGCTAAATCATCTAACACTGAAAATTATACCTGGCCTAAACCTTCAATATACTTACAAAGAATTCAGTTAACAACTTATCTTTATAGCAGACCAGTGAAATGACATGACTGCTATTACATCGTTTTTCCAAGGTGTTATTAAGATATTACATAAGACATTGCCATATGTCTCGCAAAGTCTGATCATATTCTAGTTTTAAATCTTCAAGGCAACACATGCCTGCAGCTATTGAATGTAAGGCAAAATCTGGGGAAGATTTATTTCAGCTTCTTTTTTTTTTCCATACATAAAACCCAGCCTTTGTGCTGTGAAATTATTTCTATTTACCTGCACTGTAGCCAAGCTCAGATTTTTTGTTATTCAGACAACATATTAGAAGTTGCCTAATCAGTTTATCTTGGAAAGTAAAAGCAAATGTCACATTCCTTCTTTCTTTCTCATCTATCTCTCGTCTACAATTCTTTACATGTAATATAACCATTTTTAAAGCACAGTTTGGTAAGGAAACTTTCCATTAGGTAATGCTGAGTGTTATTACACTTGGCATTATGCAGGACTAATAGAGTAGTATCTTGCCCACAAAAATACCATGTAATGCAGACTGGAGTCATAATAAGTCAGCATGTAAAGAATATCAATTTTATAGCTATGACTTGCATTCCCTCCTCTCTCCCCTCCTTATGAAGCTAGCCTCCTTTTCTGAGGAATGATTGCTGAAATTATTTTGAGAAGGACTGTGCAAATGTACTTGTCATTTTAATGTTTTATCAGAGGAAAAAAAATTAAGAAAATGTTTGGAAAAAATGTTCACTGATGTGTTCACATTTTCCCCCACAAATTCTGATACATTTAAAAAGTATTTAAACACAAATATCTTCCCAGCATCTCTCCCAAGTAAACAAGTAGGATGTTGCGAGACACTGCTGAAGAAGTGAGTAGAAAGCTGAAACAAGTCTACCCCAAAAGCAGGGCAGACTATAAAGCCTCTTAGGATCGTCTGAAAAAGGTCAAGAATCCTTTCAAAAGACCATAAGTCACAGACTGAAAATTTGTTCTGCCCATTATTATAATTTTTTATATTAACAAAGCGGACTCTCAAATCAGTGCTGTTTCTTGCACATCCTACTTCAAGGTTGCCTTACCAAATTTTAGAAACACACTTTTTCCACTGACAAGAATATTATAAAACCTTTTTCAGATGTGGCCCTGAAATGTAGGTTGCACAGAACTGTGCATTCAGACAGTGTATATATAACTATTAGGCATTATAGAACTGGTGCCTATGTAGAACTGCATCCAGTCATGACCTTATTAGAGTCTGAGAGCAACTTGTTGTGCCAATGTCAAGTCACATTTTAGTTCAGGATAACAGCTACTATATTACAGACATGCAGAAAGCACTGAATTTTAGAATTCTAATGTTTCATGCATTATGGTTTTAAAACATATTATACCCATGTTCAATATTACCTGTTTACTTCTGCAAGCACTGACACACCCCATGTCAAGGAAGGCACACACAAAATTTATCTTATTTCAATATGTCTTGTATTTTCTAAAGCAGGTGCTGCTGTAGATTATCAATACTCCTGTTTCCACTAAGCACTGTCAATGCAGAATAATTTAATTGTGTATTGTAGTATCAAAAAGCTACAAAGCTTTGGGAGATAATTGACTTGATGAAGAAGAAGCTTCTTTTCATTTTATCTTTCACTGCCCAAATAATGATTGATTTTACAGATGGTGAATGTTTTTAATAGGTAAAATAATACAAGGAAATCTCTTACCAAGCTAGGTTTTTGGCACATTTCATCCCAAATTTTATTTCTGAGGATGAGTAAATGCTCCAGACATGGTATCAAGTTTGGAAACGATGAAAGAGAAAAGAGAAACAAAATCAAAAGGCAACTCAATAATAAAACTAACACAGACTGTTTTCTCTCTTTTCTGGAGTTGTGCCACTGTACAGCAATTGAGATCACTGGTTTTGAAGGAATTCTTGAAATTTTACTTCTAACCCATAAAGAAAGTGAATACTATTAATGTACATTGTTTCATACACTTGTAGTATATAATTTCACCAGTAAGACTTTTGCCAGAAAGACATTTTCTTATTTTCCTGCAGCTGGCTAATTAGAACACAAACTTTGTGTAACTACTCCTCACTCAGCCGGGAGGTCTTACCTTTATACGTTCTTTAAATTAATCTGAAGATATAAGGCTTTCAGTCATGCCCAGACACACAATCAGTGGCATTGCCCTGACAAGCTGACAGTGCTCTTTCAAACAAATCTGCTCTGAAGCAGCGCCGTTTTGTACTATGCCCGCATCTTCTTTTCTCTCCCACTGAGAAGACGGCCTTGCCCTGCTGATTCGCTGCAACTTTCTATAGAATCAGAAACGGTATTTGGGAAACGAGTGACGTTTTATCTCTCACTCATTACCACCCTCAAGTTCACCCACCTCATCTTTCAGTGTTCCCACCCCAAAGATCCCAACAGGCAAAGAAACAAACACGGAAACCTCCGAGTGTTTAATTCTGACTTGGAGCGGCAGCTTCTGACGGGAGGCTTCCTGAGCGGCACCTTCACTTCTCATCTAGCACCATCTACTGCCCATGGCGGGCAGGAGCCGGCGCCGCTGCCCAGCCCCGGCCCGGCCGGAGGAACACGGGGAAGCGCGGAGATGGGCAGGGTTCCTGTCCGAACCGAGCCGGGCCTGGCTCCTGTCTCGAACCGAGCTGGGCACGGGCCCTGTCCCGAACCGAGCCGGGCCTGACTCCTGTCTCGAACCGAGCTGGGCACGGGCCCTGTCCCGAACCGAGCCGGGCCCGGCTCCTGTCCCGCACGGAGCTGGGCACGGGCCCTGTCCTGCACCGACCCTGCCGCCGCTGCAACACCAGTTCGAACTTTGCGTGGTGATCCAGATCTTTCAGATTCCAAAGACTCTGCTCCAGCGGAGTTACAAGGACAAAGCACCTGTTTCCCCACCAGATTTCTCTATTCGTACATGAAGTTGCTGTCACCTTTGAGTAAGGACTTACATTTGAGTAATACTGCATGAGCTATAGGAATGCTATGCAAAGATGATAGAATATTTACTATGCACTTTTACAGAAAGTAGAAATGTAATAGAATTAGAAAGGGAAAAGTAGAGATTAAATTCAGTTCAGCTTGAGGTGATGGCAAGTGAGGGGACACTAAGTACTCACTACCTAATTATTACAAGAGGGTAACAGCACCGCTGTCACTAAACACAGGGAAGATTGCTTCCAGGATAAAAAACATTCCACATCAGCCATGACTGAGGTATGGATTTACCTCCTAAGAAATGTCAGAATCACTATATTTTGATCATGTTAAATTACAGCTGTGCTAAAGGCAATTATCTAAAATCAGCATTTACAGTAAAGAACAAAAATTGATATTTAGAGAATCTATGCGTGGAGTTCATTACTACCTTGGAGTACTGGGATCCTGATGTCTACAGTAGTGATTAATATTCTGCAGAGAAACCATTATCAAATTAAGAAGCTACGCACTGTGTAATAAAGCTTCCTCCAAATGTCTTGTCTTCTTCATCCCAACAGCTAAGCAAATTATTATATATACACACTATGTACTCTTTATACTTAAATGCATTATGAGGTTACATACAAGTCCTTAAGTTTTTACTGAGTTCTAAGTAGATGTAGATAATAGATCATATCAGTTTATTTCTTCAGATGCTGCTAAATGTTTAATGAAAATGTATTCAATATTAAGCCAAGCAAATGTCTTTTATTTAAAGTATGTTGACATTTAGACAGTGAAAGACAACCATTGCAATTCTCTCTTGGTGAGTTACAGTGCTGGTTTACAGTTGCAATCCCATCTTCAGTCTTTTGAGAAATCTTTCCTCAGATCTAATTGATTCAAGCACTAAAACTCAGAAACAAAGAACCCCATACCAGGGAAGCCTTAGAAAACCTGAAAACCATAAGGCCTCAAAAAAACTAGTTAAACTAGCAAAAAAAATTAGTTTAATGTTCAATATGACATGACATATTTTGCTGCCAAATTTCTCTGTATACTTTTAACATGGAAAACCACAAAATTAAAAAGAAGCTGTAGTAATAAAAATATTTTTTTCTGAAAAATAAAAGGGATGACAGGCTATCTGGAAATGTTACATTTTTTAAAATGGGTCTCTAACAGCCTACTTCTAAAAAGTAGCTCTTAATTTTTTCCTGTTACTGGTAATAACATAAATCTTCAAATAACCTGCAAAATGGTCAAAACCATGGTCTGCTGACAGCAGCATATTAATGCAGACAGAATGTATCTGAACAAAATACAAAACCAAAATACAAAGCTGAAATGGCAGTTGACAAGCCAAAGTTAAATGTTCATAATGAAAAAGGAATAATATTAATATACAAAGTAATTATGGCTCTTGCATGAAACATTCAGCATCTGAAAATGAAGGAATAATACATATGTTCAATATGAAAATGTTACTGCCATTAAACTAGGATTTCATTTAAACAATGAAACCTTTTACATTGCTGAAGTATTACCTATCTCAACTGAAAATATTAAGCTACAAAATAATTACTCTGCTTATCAAATAATAAATCAAAACAGAATGTTAGATAGGCTGAACAATGAATATATACAACTGAATCTCTGATTATGAGCTGAACTTAGAAGGTATCTGATTAAAAGGTCTAAATGAAAATATATAGTTACAATATTTGTATTATATTGGAATACTCAACTGTAAGCCCATAGTATTCTATTGATTCTTTAGAAAATAGTAGTGAAATCATGAAAGAGAGGTGCAAAAATGGTGTAAATGCACGACAGAAAAGGAGTTTCTAAATGCATTTGAATGAACAATTAAGAGTACCTTCCAGGAAAATGTGTGCAGGGAAGTACCTTATTTTTGTGTTCATTTCCCACAAAAATAGTGTCTTTCCTGTAGTTAGTTTTAACAGAGTTAAAGCACAAGAAAAATAAAACTACAGGAACCACACTTTCTTGCAGTCTTGAGATACTTATTTGCTGGTCTTGGCTGAACTTAAGTCCATCCTCCTTCATGGATTCTGGACCAACTGAATGTCTTCATGTAACTTGAGAGCAAAAAAACCTTCTGAATTCTTAATCAAGTTTTATCAGTATTCATGTATGAAATCTAGATTTACTAGAGAGAAAAGAGGGGGGAAGAAACAAATGGGAAATCGTAAGGTGAGGAAAAAAAAGGTGATGTGTGGATGAATATAATTTTAATTTAATAGCCAGAATAATTGGAATTGCCATTTCTTTATGAATCAAAAACTAATGATACTGGATATCAAGGAGGAATATACTCATGACCAAGAAAAATTGGTTAGAATGCATCCATATTTGGGTGATAGATATGGTTGCATATGCATATGATTATATATATTAGATATGGTTACATATGGGAAAACAAGAGCAGATGTAATTTCATAGTAGGATTCAGTATTCTCTAATTAGTGATCTAGTTTCTTGTTTTACTTATTCATACCTACTATGAAAAAACCTGTATGATTTCTCCTGTCATTAGCAGAGATAAGTTCTCTTCAGAGAGGTAGATTCAATTCAACCACATTCATCAGAATAGTTCACTAGAAGCCAGACTGGTCTATCACAAAAAAATATTGTGTTTCCTACAGTTCTGCTATAATGACAGAATTTATTGGTAGGATGTCTATCCACTGAAAGCCATAATGTATATAGAAATGAAGAGGCCTTTATGGTGTGTCTGTGTACATTCAGTTTTGCCTTGTAGTCATCTGCAGCTTTCCTCTCTCAACCTGCTCTGGAGATGAGCGTGCTATGTTGCCTCCTTGTGCTGTTGGCAGTAAGGGTAGGTCCAGGGCATTGAGAGGAATGGGTCCACATTATTGCTGCCTGCAGGAATCCTCATTCAGGATCCTGACAAAGGCATGCAGTTTCTATGCCACAACTCTGCAACACTGCCGCTCCACATTCCCTGCACTATGTATCCAGATTCTAACCATTAGAAAGCACATTTGTGAAGGCCCTCTATCCTTCCCTTATTTCAAGGTAAGTGGAATTCATGGAAAGATATAGTCTCAGATGGAAATAGCAAGTGGATGAATTACACTTGCTTTCTGAAGTATAAAATGGTAGGGCTCACTCTGTTTCCAAAAAAAACCAGCACATGCTAAAACCATTGTCAGTTTGCTTGAAATATCTTTGTACACATCCCCTAAGTATTGGCTGCTTCTAGTAGTTATATAGTGCTCTAGTTCAGGATGGAATCTACTGGGTTACTGTCTGTGTTAATCAGAGGTGATCCACCTTTTAGCTCTGATCCACCACTTGAAAGATCCCCCCACCCAGACTTTTTGATTTATTCCAGCATCATTCAGAACTCTCTGTACTGCTAGATTTGACTACCTCCGCGTACTGCAGCTTCTCATACTTCACAGCTGCCTTTGAATGTCATCCGTTAATTTCTCCCCTCATCCTCTGCAGAACTCTTCCTACTGCTGTTAATCAGGCCATTTTGTTTTCTAATTTTAAATCTGTTATAAAACCTTCTCTCTCCACCCCCAGTGCATATGGGCAGGTTTTCTTTTACTGCAGAGCTCACAGATACCAAAGTTAGACATTATTTATCACTAACACTGTCTAATTCATCCACCATTACTTTCTTCATGAAGTTTATCCAGAAAAGAAAACAAACCTGTGCTTTCCCTCCTTCAGTACCTAAAACTGTTTCTGAGGAATCAAAATGCTTCCTTAAGGAATAAAGGAAATCAATGGCAGAACTCATAAAAAAACTTGAACATCAGTGCAAGTAGCAGATCTGTAGATCTGTACAGGGCTCTTAGCATCACAAATGCAGTTCACAGTGTTAAACTTGTCCAAATTCTTGACCCAGTGTGTGCTGCCACAAGTAACCTGTAAAAATCACATCTGCTGTGCTTTGGTGCTTGCCAAGTCACAGTGTTAAACATCTTCTTAAAGGTAGATGTCTGTGGTCTTTGTTTGGAGAACCAAAAGCAGTCAAGCTTTGGTAGATTTCCAGGTACACTTTTAGTCTCATAATGTCCATTTTAATAGTCACATATAAGTGTCAATAGTGTTTGATGGTCCAGCCTGAAGTCACTTCTTTTCCTACACATTTAGCAGCATTAAAACAGAAGTTCTAATGATTTGAATATAGCCTAACCTGATGCAGTCAAGGAAATATTAATATTATACTGAGAACAACGTGGTCTTGTACTATGCTTAAACACTGGTCACTTCTTACGCAATCAATGACTTTGATAAGAAGATTGTCAGACTAGATTTGAGCAGTGCTGACTGTACAGTAACTTTATAAACTTACAGCATGGAGTGTACTTCAACATGAGACAAGTTTTGATGGGTGGTCATCATGCCAGTCATGCCTTTCTCAAAAGGAAGAAGAAAACCAGGTAATTGGGATTTTACCAGTAACTTGCTAAATCCTTTCATGGAATCAAAATGGAGAGGTACACAAGAAGATTATTAAAAGCAAAGTTTCTAGCCTTTGTAAACAGTAGGTGTTAATCAGTATAATAAGCACACTGCTGATGAAACATCATAAAGCAATAAGGGGGGCTAGCGGAAGTGAAATTGGTATAGAAGACCATTACATTTTCTTGTTCCTGCAAAAAGTAGAACTTTTAACTCAATGTCTCTTGTATGATATTATGAATAGGATTGCACAGGTGTTCAGATCTACTAGCTTAAGCTACAAATGCACACACAAAACATCAACACAGGAACCGTCTTTAAAAATCTCAAGCAGTTTGAGCACAGGGTTTTCACTGTAGCAAAAGAAAATCTGGACTTTAAACTAATGAAGATTATGCTGAAAAGAATGGTATTGAATGTGGCAAGAGACCTAGAGCACAGAGACAAGGGGGAAATTTTGCTGGCCTGTTTACCACATAAACCAACACTAAGTTTGTCTAAAAAGAAAAATAAACCCTATTTTACTGTAATTGGGAGCATATATTATGAAATGTCATAAAATGCAAATTACCAACCACTGGAAACAATAAAATAGAGAAAAACTGCAGTGGGTAGGAAATTCCTGCCTACTTAATCTATTAATAGCACATGAATGTTTAGAGCATTATGCCTGCAACAGGCTACAGTCTTTTTCTACCTTGGTTTCAAAAACACAGGCTAACAGAATATATGCTCTCTTGAAATTGCTTTAGAGACAACTCAGGCATGGAATAAAAATAGCATACAGCACAGCTATTTAATCTAAATTGCTCTTAGAAAAATACTACTAATTGCCCCTTTTGCACACTACTGATTTAACATCCTCAAAAAATATATCTTTGTTTTGGTTCATTTATCTTCCCTCTCTCACGATTAACGATTGCACACAGCATACAGATGAATTTTTCCTTTCAGGCCTTTCTAATTTATTTCCAAACAGTATGTCTTAACAAAAAAAGAGATTCTGTATGCTGTCTTTCTGGTCTTCAAGAAGTGATGTGAAGGCACTCAGTGAAGATCCAACAGAATCTTAAATGTGAATCAAAACCAGTTCATTCAGCCATAAGATTCATTCAGGTTTTTCAATATCTATTCCAGCCAAACCAGACAATTTCTTCTTTACTGCTAATTTAGGAAATCTTGCTTGCTGTAATGAGCTGGATGGATTTTTCTTTTAGATATATAGCTTGCCAGTACACCAATATCCTAATACTCATTTTTATTCCAGGAGCAAGAACTTCTGTCTGGAAGAGATGCTTATTATGTTTAAAATGGGACGGTCTGCTCTCTAAAGCTAATGGGAGCTATTGCCCTGCAGTTGTACAAAAAGGCCAGCCTTTAAATAGTAATACATGCATGTGTAGAAAAACCATTTGTTCCACTGTTGATCAAGTGTAGTGATGTTGGGGTGGTTTTTTTAATCTTTATTTTAAACTTATTTCAACAAAATTAGAACACAATCATATGGCATTTAGTGTAAATACCAAATACTTTTATTTAGAAGACATTTTATGTATGTATTTTTATCAAAATAAATATTGCCTTTATTTTTTTCTTGTGCCTACACCAAGGAGAGAAAAAAGCGAAATTTATAATGTCACTTGCAGACAATTCTGTTAAAGGAAAAAAAGAAGGATTTGCATTTCTTACACAGGCTATGTAGCCTATACTGAAAATGTTCATCATGTTAGTATCCAAATAGTGAGTACATGTATGTAAATAATGATAACAATATGCATGATGTGGTAGAGGTTCAAAAGGACCCTTGTTCCAACAACCACCAGCCCACCCACATTAACTGTTCCACAACTATGATTTCAGGATCCATTCAAAATTTATGTGACCAATAGCAGTAATTTTATTTGGTGGGCTTAAGAGAGCTTGACCAGATGACACAGTGAAATACTTTTCTCTGCTCTCTATCAGCATTACAAAAGTACTTACTTTTTACAACTCTGCCTCCCTGGTGACACAAAGGTGATTATAACTATCTATATGCATCCCTCACTCTTTCAAATGAAGACTAATGGTTTGAAGCAATGGCTGCTGCCACTTCTTCCAGCAGAATTAGAGCAGAACATCACCAGCAGGTCAGTATGTTTTCTAAAAAAAAGGAAGCTTTGAGAGTATACATCACAGAAGCTCAGGATATATTGATTCTACCTGAATCATGTTAGCACTCAGCTCTCCTCTGTCCAAAATCTCTCTTAAAGCACAGTTAAACTCTAAATTAGGCAACAAACAATAAATAAATGATGATGGACACTGTGGAAAAGGAAGTAATAAGTGAAAAACGACACTTCTAAAGTTCCAACAATGCGCTATCAGATGCTTCTTTTCTGCAACTTGTATGGATATTTAGTCTTTTCTCCCACAATATTATCACCACTGGCATAGGCAGTGGTTGCCAAAGGACAAAAATAGCAATGTAAGGCAAGCTAAAACAAGTGATTTCTAGGAAAAGCTTTCAAGAAAGATAGGCTCCCTTCAGCTAAATAAAGGAAGAAGATACTCCAAACCCAGTGCATTAGGAGAAAGATGTAAGTTTACAAATGCCTTGTCAAGCAAAAAGGTTGCTTGAGCTATTACAGAGCACAAACACAAAAATCATAACTGTTTAGAAACCCTTAGATAGACTTAACTGAAAGGTGAAGATCTGCCTTTCTGGCTGGATATTCAACCCTCCTAAGGAAGGAAATGAAACTGATGGAATTGCAGCAGGTTGTAATACTTTTTTTTCTGCTGGCTTCTATCTATTGATTAAAGTAGATTTTTCCTTCCTATAGGAATCTACAAAGCCTGAAAAGTATAAGGGGAAATTAAGAAGTAGTTGTAGTTGCTAGCATTATATCTAATTGCATGCAAACCTGACATCTTTAATCCACAGTACCTGTATGGTTTAAAAACACCTAGGAGCTCTGAAAAAAAAAAAAATTAAGGTACTTTATTTGGTAAAAATGTGACTTTTCCAAGGGGTATTTTAGGAAAATGAAAAGAAGCAAAGAAAAGTCAGATTTACAGCATCGGCCAACCCCTCTTATGAGTCATATTCTTCCTAATCAGCTGATGCACCATCTCAATAGAAGAAGCTAGATCTCTAGGTTAACCTAAATCTATGTTGAAAATATTAGAAGTCTTCCCTGACAAAAATCCCAAGGAGACATTTGGATGTAAAATGTATAGATATGGTTGCAAAGTCTGTGAGCTGTTACAGAGGAGATGGGCATTGGGGGAAAGCCAAACACAGAATAAGCACATTTAGTGCTGCAGTAGGGAACTTGTTACTTATAAAGACTATTAAAAAATTCTTTTCACTGCAAGAGGTTTCAATGACAAAAAATCATTTTTCAACTTTTTTAAGGGCCTAGGGATTAAGAGATAACTGATTCTTAGGAATGTACTATTACAAAGTGCACTATTTGCTTAACAAAAACCCAAGAGTATACATGCATGAAATGCACAGGAGACTTTTTTTTCCTGTTAATACAGAACAGTTTTAACATTTAGGTACTTTGTTCCATGATAGGAAATGCACATGCAGGCCTGCCAGATGAGGCAAAGAGATCCTTTCTTTTACAGTGCTCACTCATCTCTTTTCAGACACAGCCAGAGGGGAAGTGAGGGAAGTGAAGTTGCTATTGGTCTCAATCCTGTTTCAAGGTCCATTCCTGCATTTTTTGCAATATCTGTTTAATATAAGCTTCATAAGGGGTGATGGCAGGAAGGATGAGACCCAGCATTCAGTGAGTGTCGCAGCCATGAGGCTGTACAATATCTCTGCTTCTTGCATCTTTTTCCTCTACAGAAACGTCCCCAGAAGCTGAGAAATCTGAGTTCAAACCACCTCAGACTGTGGACAAAAATGCCTCTAACACCTTCAAGTTCAGTTTATACAAAGATATTACAGAAGTCTATGGGCTAGGAGTGCTTCATTTTAGAAAAAAAAAATAATAAAGTTAACTGTTCTATTCTTGTTGAATACTGGCATGTAATTGTGTGGCATCTTACGTTTTTAAATTTAACCCCACACACATAGTTTCTGTCTCTCTCAATGGCCCAGCTACCACACTGTTGAACCCACCAGACACTGCTGCAGCTGTGTTGTGGCTCCTGAAAAACTTTAAAAGATGGGGAACCTGTAGGTCTTAGAAGTCATTAACACCAGGTGCTGGCTCAACATTTGGTCTCAAGTTAGCAGTTCTGAACTTAAATGCCTTTTTTTTTTTAGTTTAAGCTGTTCATGTGGTCAAATACCTTGAAGATGAGGCTTCAAGTCTGTCTGACCTATATCATGAACTTCTTAAAGTTCAGGTACAGTTCTCAGCTCTTTTTTTCACATATAAATTTTAATTAATGCTTCATTCTGATTTGTACAGAGTCAATCAACACAGAAAACACTCCTAGGTGTCTCCAAATCAATTGCTAAATATGATGTAAGGCTGGGGTTTGGTTTGTTTGGGTTTGTTTAGCTGGATTTTTTGTTTGTTTGTTTGTTTTAGTGGGGGTTTTTTATGTTTTGTCTTTTTAGTTACATCAGTTGTCATGTATATTGTGTAAATAGAATTAAATAAATGTCTAACAATGTTAGCTGGTTATCTGTAATTAATAGTAAGGGTTAGGGTGTGCTGATGCATTTAAAACATAGTTTCATTTTGTTTTTCATATAATAGGTTTTTGGGAGACTTCATGATGAGCAATATAAAGCTAAAAATACTTCTCATAGATCTGAATCTCCACTATAATAGGAGACTGAAACCCAGATTTTATAGATATGTGGTGTGCAAAGATTCAGATAGATACCTGGCATGTTTTCAAAAGTGCCTAGATGCATAACTGCTGTGGTATCCTGGAAACAGGTCTTGTCGAAAATTCTTTGATGAGATGACAGGCTTAGCTGGTAAAAGTAATGGATGTAATAAATACTTGCAAGGCTTACCACTACATGACACTCAGGGTAAACTACTTACACTACTTGATATCAGTAAGGCATGTGTTTAATGGACGGAACCTGCTAAATGACAGACTCCAAGATGTCAGAGAGAACTGGGACTAAACAATCAGTGCTGGCTTTTTGAACAGAAGTGATGCAGAGCCACAATGGTATCCTGAGAAGTGGTAACTCTCTTGGTTTTTTGATGGAGGTGAGTCTCTCCTCCAGCATCCACTCTGTAGTAAGAGCTGTGGGCTTCCTCTTCCAAGGGCGGTGGTGACCTGGGCTTAACACGTCTGAGACAGGTTTTTCGTGTCAAGAGGGTTTTTCCTCCACCATCCTTGGGTGAAGTAAACCCTTTGCCTCACCAGACATTTAGAAACATGGTCAAGGTGGCAAAGATGGGGCAGCCATCCTGTTCGTGCTGTCCATATGAACACTGGCCCATTTTCAAGTAATAGATTCACAGAATATTCTGAGTTGGAAGGGAGCCACAAGGATCATTGAGTCCAACTCTCAAGTGAATGACCTACACAGGGATCAAATCTGTGATCCTGATGTTATTTTCCCTATGTTTTGACCGACATTCTAGCTGAATAAAGAGAAAGCCAAAGTCACACAGGAAGATCTGAGCAAGGCAGGCCCAAGAGGGAGCACTGACCTGGAGAGGACGTGCAGTTGGACGTGATGCCTGGAAGCAGTTGAGCCCCTGGGATGAGGCTGTTCCACAACATTGCTCCTGGGCCTGGCTCACTCTCAGAAGCTTCAGCACCCCCAGGGCAGGACCTAGCAGGGCAGGCAACGCTGGGACAGTGGTGCCATGGCAGGCCAGATGTCCCTGGGCTGTGCCACACTGCTCTCTGCGCAGGAGAGGAGAGCCAACGTCACCCTTGTATGCTCCCTGCAGTGACAGCATAATACATCTGTCATCATTTACAGACATGTTGACAGGAAATATGCTTAAACTTGGTGCCTGCAGCCGGCAGAGAGATTCGGGAAGGCATTCCAACTCCCAGTGCTGCAGGCACAAAACCACCACTCCTTGTATCACTGCATGGACAGTGCCTGACTTCAAAAGTTGGCTGACTTCAAAAGTAGTGAAGGTCATGTTTGCTCACAATTGTATTCATTATGACTTTTTGCTTGTTTGTTTTATTAAATTAATTAAGCCACTTTGTTTTTTCCCCTCAACAGCAGACAAGTTGTATTTCATATTCTTCACAGACAAGCCATGTTGGCAGTTCCAAGCTTCCTGTCAGAGGCTGTGGATGGCAGGTGCTGCTGGAGACACTGGAAGGGGGCACCTGCCATCTGGAGGCTGGGCGTGAGGTGGTGCCACAGTGGGTGCACACCTGGCTTTGCTGGCTGCTGTGACAGAACCTGCTCTCATTGTGCTCCCCTTTCCCTCACCTGCTGTTCAGACTTTGTTGTTTTGCCAGGCATGATTTGAAAAGGACTGTAAACCAGCTCAGGGTATGAAAGGCATTGCCACTGCCAGTGGCAGCACAGGGAGAGAGGTGACATGTATCTGACATGTGCTCTGTGTGATACCAGAGGCAAAACCACTGTCTTGAACCTCTGGAGGATCTCCCTAAGGACTCAGCCAGTGTCTTAAGGACAATAATATAGCCACAGGATAATGTGTGTTACTATCTGAAGAGACATCACTGGCAGTTAGATGTTATTTTTACTTGTCTACTATTCTTTGAAAATTAAATCTTGTTTATCTTCATCTGTCTCACTACCTGGCTTCCAGAAAATGCCAGTGGCAGGTAAAATTAAAATGCTACCTTCAGACATTTATTAAATACAGAATTATCAAAAATGCATTATTTGAACACTAAAAGCAACAAAAAAAAAAGTTGAATTTACTGTAAAAAGTTAGCTTTTATGTGGAGATTTTATCTTTCACTTTTACAATAATACATCATGCTTAAAACAGCAAATGATAATGATGAATTGAGATTGTATATAGTGTGAGTCCATAAATGTTACAAGTACATAAAGCAATAAGAGCAAATATATGAAAGCCCATAAAGATGAGAAAAATACAATATTTGAGCAATAAAATGGGAAGCTTCTGAACAATAGATGCAATAAAATACAACAAAGGGAGAGCATTTATTTTCAGAAGCAGTCAGGTAAAGAAAAGTTTTGGGAATAAAGAAATTTCTGCTTTTCATGCCATCTTAATATTTTCCCTTCTCAAATTATACTGGCAACTAATTATTTAAATCTTGTTAATTAAGACAGTGCCACAGATCCCTATCAGAAGGGCATTACTTGCTACTCACTGGTTACTTGTCTCTGTTAAGAAGAAACATCTGTCCAGTGAAGAAAAGATAGCCAGTCATACACCATTAAAATGGACAGTGAATTACTGAAATAAATAAAACTCACAGGCACTTTGTAGGCAACAAGTACAGAAAATTTCTATCCTAATCTCTTCATAAGTACTTAGAAGCAGTCAACACAAACATGAATGGGAATGCTTTGTAATTTATTTGAAAATCAAGGAGAGCCAACACATCTATGGTGAAATTCTGGTCTTACTAAAAATCTCCAGGAATTTTGCCAATTACATTAGTACTTTAAGGGTTTCAACTCTGTAATCTCTTTTTTATTTATATGGTATAAACAGCTGCAAAGAGTCATGTTTCTCTTACACTAAGACAGATTCTCAGTGTCTTATACCAATGGTTGATGCCACCATGTTTTCTGAGGGACTGTTCGTGAAGTCAAATACCATTTAACAAGTGCAAACAAAAGGGTATGAACAGAAGTACTTATGATTTTCCTGTCATCTCTACCATATTTTTAATTAATAATCTCTGTGTCAGAGGGTTGTTCAGAATGAGCAAATCCAAGGCCAAATGTCTGGTTTTTAGCTTGGTTCCCCCAAGGAAAGAAGCTTGAACAAAATTTGGCCAAATTTTTTTCCACTCCCAGTAGCTTTTGAGCCTACTGCATAAATTTAAACATATTTAACAATGTGGTAGGGGAATCAAAGATAGTAAGTGCCAGCAAGTTTCATGAAAACAGGTAGAGATAGAGGAAGACACTAATAATTCCTCCACTTACCCTGCACTCACTGCACTTGAAACATAAATTTAGACAAATCCAGTCATCATTAATATTGATTCTCATTGAAATGGTTCAAATTTATTAGCCAAGATTTTGTGAGCTAGGAAATAGAAAAATTCTATATTTTTTAGACAATAATGTATTTCTTCTCAATCCAGATTTTTTATGATTACTGTACTTATTTATGCAAAAGAAAATCAGAAAGTCTCCTGTCTGGACACTCTTCTGGTGTGCTCTAAAAATGTATTTCTCAGTAAAGGCACATTCAGAGTTGCAAGGAAGCTAGCTGCTACTAAGAGACCAAGAGTTCTCGGTTTTCCAGTAAATAAATTTTATTACCATTTGATTATAGCTTTCTTATCTAACAGTATTTCATTTGTTTGAAAGAACAGTTGTGAACTTTTAACACATACTTGGGTAAACACCTTTAAAATTCAGTATTTCTGTAGCACCTCTTTCAGAAGTTGCAGGTATCAGGCCAGTTTGTGGTGGACAGCAGATGGCTGTGAAGCTACAACTGTGGTGCCCTGAACAGTCACTTCCTTTCTTGCCAAATCCATATGTATACAGTTAAAACCAAAGGTATGAAAAGGAAAATGACACAGCGTTGATTTGTGGAAAATATAGCAGCAGTAAATGAAGCTGATGTTTATATGATGGGAAAGCACAGCCCTGCAGAACAGTCGGCATAAGACCATTGATTAAATTTTCTCACCCAGCTGTGAGCATATGAAAACAGAAGAACATCCCATCAAGCTCAGCATCCTGACTCCTATCAGTGGCTGAAAGCAGATGCCTGTGAGAGGATGAAATCTTCTCATTCTGCTTTGTTCTCTGTTCTTCACCTACTAAGTGCTACCTTTTCTTTTGCTTTCCTGATACTGCATTCTAAGCTGTCATAATTTTAAGATTTTGTTCCAGAATAGAAACCACCAGCTCAAAGGCCATAATTCTGTGAGTTGGCTGCCTTTGGGTTTTTTACACTATCTATCACTTCATCTACACTGAAAGGCATTTCTCCAGGTTTTACCTTTCCAATACATGTGACTCAGCGTTTTTTCAGTATTCACTACTATCCTAGCAGGAGTGCAGACACATTCTCATACATCTTTTATCATAACATTATGCCTGTGCATGTAGAGGTACCTTGATGTTATTTCATCACAATTTCTAACTGCCACAACCTCTAATCATAAATGCATAGGTGAACCACCACCCCCTCTCACCAGACTGATGTTCCTGCCTGCTGCTCCTAGCTGCACTATTCCCTCTAATCATGATGCTGTTGCCTCTAGCTAGCAAGTCATCTCTATACTGATACCCCTCACTGTGTTCTTCCCACTTACCACAGTACCACTTGTATGGTATTATCACACACTGATTTTAGCTCTGAATATGTGTTCTTTAAAGAGGGCCTTTACTAAAATCCATTCACTTAAGTTACTGTCCTTTGAGACTTCAACAAAGATCCAGCACCATTTTATCTCTTGTCATTGCAGTAAACCCAGTTGTGATGCTCTCCCAGCTTTCATGGTTTCTGAGTGATGACTAAAGGGGAATCATCTAAGCAGCTAATTGGGTTTTATTAGTGATTCAGCATGTAGGTTCACTGAAGAGCCTCCATCTCTCATAAATATTATCAGCTATCATTACACCTTGGATCTCAGTTACAAAGAGACCACTTCAACACTGTTACTTCTTCCTAAAAAGCTACTTCTTAGCTTGATAAATGTTGCATTTCCAGAAGACCAAAATAAGGACATTGATTACAGCAAAACATTCACTCAGGACCAGCTAAAGACAATATTGTTGGTTTTTACCTATAGAGAAAGATATAACATTTCATCATAAAGCAGGCATCAATACAAGCAAATAATTGCACTGGCATACTTTGCTTTAGCTTTCTAAATGATGTATGTTTATTTCAGTTTATCAAGAAATGTAATCAGAAAAATCTTTTTTCTCAGATCCTCCTTCTGACATCTCTGCTTGTAAGACTCTTTCTAAAAATATGTTCCAATGGCTGTACTTTGGAAGTATTTATAAACTACACAATGAGCAAGTGTAGATAAGATTATGTATGCTCTTCATTATAACTATTATTGACAACTATTTCTTGTGACCACAAACCCCAGTACCTGCCCAGCTGTCTTCATGTGCTATTTCTTACATTAAAAAAGCACTATATTTCTGTCAGCACTCTAACAGCAGCTAAATAACAAAGAATTTGTGTATATGCACATGTGTAAATTAATATACATATGTGCATACTGTATTTTAATAAATTACTGGCATGTGTTATTGTGCATTGTGACTCATGAATCATGAATCCAATTCACAGATTATCATTTCCCATTAAATTAGTGCTTTCCATATGGTATCTCCAACGCAAATCCTACAACCTACTTATTGTGGTTAAAAAAATCTTACATCAAGAACACACTGTCCTAGGCTTTGAAAAAAATGTTTGAAATCAAATTTTTCTACTATATCTAATACTGTTTAAAGATTTAAGCTATTTCTTCTTTTTTTGGTATTTTATTTTTAAACTATATTACAAGTTAGCATGTTATTTCTTTGTACTTCTGGACTAGCATAAACCAGAAGCAATTATCACAAACTGGAGAGGATTCTTATAGAATAGCACCATGTATACCCACAAAGAAACCACTTCATCAAACCACAGTGTCCTTTTGTAATGCCTGTATTAATACATGCCAAGAGTATTGTAACCATTGCACTTACACAGCCAAAACTTTTATGGGAAACTTATGTGAAATCCAGCCCCTAGGTAACTACCTGAATCTGCTACCTATGCACTGTTTTTGTAGAAATTGAATTGTAAGTGGTTCACAATCATATTTATATTTAAAAAAAAGTACTAAAAATGGTAAAATTTAATTTTTACAAAATTCATTTTATTTCTGAGAAATCTGTGAAAAACTTTTAAAATAAAAAAGATACTGGATTAGTTTACCATGTCATTAGAGTTGGGATTTTCTTCTATACGTAACATTCTACAGATTTTATGTAAGCAAGAAACAATAAAAGTTCTGACTGAATAAGCTCAGTATCTTTGCAGGTTTTGAACATACTATCCAAGACCTCTGATTTAAAAAAATTCTGTCAAAGGGTGGGGTTGGAATATCATTCTCATTTTTAATGAAGTAGGTTCTTGCTACTATAAATAGGATGCTTCTGAATATTTTTTTGATCAGTAAGTTGGAGCATATAAGACTTCCATTGTTCCAGGAAGCCCTTTATAGCTCTACATCTGCAGCTGGTCTCTAAAGTGATTATGGACTAAGCTGAATAGATTTTGTTCTTTATGTGCTCTCATTTCTCTGCCTGTTTCATTTTTGTAACTGGACAGATAGCCAAAATGACCTCTACTGGCCATCCAGGGCAAGAGTTGTTTTAAATCCAGCCACTTATCTGTGGTTCACCTAGTTCATATTTTATTACTTCATCACCACTTCAGTCTTTGGTTCTGGCACTTTTCCCATGCAAGTGACATTCACACTATATAACTGAGCTTTATTCATGGAACTGTGAAACAGACGGAAAGTATTCTAAAATGTGGAAAAAAAAAATCTAAAACAAACAACTTCACCGTGACATTTTCTTTGCTTTTTGGCTCTGGCTTTCTGGCAAAGGAGCGCTGAATATGCAAATCCATAACTAATGAAGAGTTATATCAGTCAAAGCTAATAATAGAGTAAGGAGTTACATAAATCAATATAGATAATAGAATCTATTTTTGAGGGGTATGGTGATCTGTTTATAGTATACACACACACATGCACATGTAATTCTTTTTATATTATCAGCTAATAAATACATTACCAAATTCAACTGGTGTTTATCTTCAGTAGGCTACAGAAACCCCCATATTATATATATATAAAAATTTATAAATATATATATATAAATATATATATATATTTTTATATATATATATATATATATGTATATATATATACTTGAATGAAAAGTGTTCACCAGCCATTTTATCCTTCCTTATTCTTAGTACTCCTTTCAGCAAGAGTATCCTGGTAATTGTCCCCTGAAATTTTCCTCAGAGATTCCTGGGAATTATTCTACTAGATATCTAATGCATAAAAATTGTCTATAACAAAGATCTACTCTCCCAAATGAGGGGAAAAACATGTAGTTTCAATGGTCAGTGGTTTAAAATTATCAGAGCAGCTGAGACAACTTAGCAGTAGGTCCAGGAATAAAACTAGCAGCAGAACAACTTTCTTACCTTTGTCTCTCAGCTTTCCCTCTTTTTTGGATATTATTTTCTGTCGATGCTGCATGATATGTCAGTGTATGGATAGCAAAATGGCATTCAATTTCTTTTTGCTGCAGTGTGGCCTTGCAAAATAATTTCTGATTTTCTGCTTACTGTCTCTAGAATGTCTTCTTTGGCATTACTGTATTTATATTTTTCTTTCCTTCTGTCTATTTGTCTTGTGTAAAATTGCATTTTCCCCATATGAATTTTAATATTCTACTTCTGCTTTCTCAATTTTCATCTCCTTGCCTCTCTGTAGATGATCTTTCAGTTTTCATTACACTATATTTTCTTCCAAAAGAAAATTATTATTGTTTTGATAAGTTATTTTATCCTTTTCAATTAAAAAAATAGTAGAACCTAAATTAATATAGCAGTGCATAACTCTTCCTCCTGATAAGAACACAGCAATAAGATGATATCTGTTATCACTAACATTTAAAGTAAGCTGTTAAAATAGGAAGAAACATAGGAAAGAGGGAACATGAACATAAAGCAATTGCATGCAAAGCAGTCTTAATTTTGAAAAAATGTTGGGAGACTGGAGCCCAAACACTGGTGATGATATCGCTATACCAAGGACATAGAAAATTCCATTTCTATTGCATACATGTTCTGGGAGGATGTCTTCACACAAAACTACTGAATATTATTGGACAAAAAATGTACTCCATCACTCATGTTGGTGTTAGCCTATTTTATATACATAATTCTTTCTTTTTGCAGTCTCAAGTATTTTAAGAACTGCTGTACGCTTCAGATCTGGCCAATCCTCTGTCTCAACAGTGGCTAGAGACAAATACATAGGAAGGAGTCACAGAAAACTATTTATAGGGACGTGTTTTTCCTCATAGTCTCCTGAACCCCCAGTCATTTTCAGAATGGGTCATTTCCTGGGTTAGATACAATTTATTTATTTAATAGCTGCCCATGGAATTCTCATCTCAAGTACTCCTGACATCTTCTGTGCAAGATACAGGGAAGTTATTTGCATTTCCACTCTCCTTTGCTAAGGAATTTGAGAGGTATGTGACTATGCCCTTAAGAAATGCTTTTGTAATTTGAACCTTGCATGCCCCCTATACCTAGGCAAACAAGTCTAAGCATTTCCAAAAAAGCAAAACAACTTCAAAAAGAACAGCTGAAGAAACTGTATCCTAAAGTATTCTGTTAATAAGGGTGCTTATCTGAAAGAAACCAGGGTTCAAATCTACTCCTTTTCCATTTAAGGTAGAGTTTGAATCCCGTTACTAATGAGGATACCCTAGTCAATAAAGTGCAGTCAAGTTTCTACACTCCCTTGTCAAAAATATTTGGTTACTCACTGCCTCGGGAACAAAAATGAAAACAAATCTGCTGTTGACTCTGTCAAATCAGTCCCTAATGCATCCACCACAAGGTTTCTCTTTAAAACCAAATGTTGTCAGGAGGATTCTGAACATTGTGTCTTACAGCAGTGATGTGCTACCCCTTGAAATTGTGGACTTTTGCCTTCTTAACAGAAGAATCAAGCATGCCTATAGTGCATCCTTGATGGATATTTATTTCTGAGCTGGAGACCACTAAGTCAAAACTTTCATCTTGAAAGTGGGTTTTTCTATCAAAAATTTCTTTTTAGATCAAAGGAAATATTTAATGTTGACCGAACATGAATTAATTATATTGGTAAAAAATTTTACAAATAAGTGTAATTCAAGCTGAACTGATCTCCACATTCTTTTATTCAAATACAAAAATATAAAAATAGCATTATTCCTGAGAATAGAGAATACAGCCTTAATGAATATGTCTAAACAGTAGAAACAATCCAGATGAAGTAATTAGGTGAGGCTGTTCTATATTAAAAGTCAAATCAACTCTAATTCAGCATTAGTTAATAGAAAAATAAAAGAAAATAATCTTGCAAAGACCTGCATTTCTAGAGGACACAGTGTAAATGTAAACAGTGCAGGTGTCTATTAAGAACCATAATTATCTTATTTGGACTTGGAAGCAGTTTTTAAATATTGGGAAAAATATGGTACTCTATTATGTATTCATGAAAATATTTAAAAATACATCTGTTCCATCTCCAATTCTAATTATACTTCCTTTAAGTCAAAAATAATCATCACACAAGCATGACATGGTTTTTGTCCTAGTGCAAATACATAAAAAGCAGTATTCAACAGTATATAAGATCTCACATGCAATAAAATTCCTGCATAGGTACCTTTTGTGGGTACTATTTTGAAGATAGCTATTACTACAGTGAAAGAATCCCAGAAGTTGAAGACTAGAAGCATAAATAAGAATTATTGTAGTTTAGCTATAAATTCAGCAACAGTCACAGACAAATTATGACTGAAGTTTGCTTAATAAAGTAAGAAAAACTAAATGGTAATCAAACTGCTATGTAACATTTGATGCTAGGAATCCTCAAAAGAAAGGAAAAAAAAGCATGATGGAACAAGGGAAAAAAGGGAAAAAGGAAAAAAATGATGGGTGGGTTAAAAAAGAACAAAAAAAAAAAGAAAACTAGCTGCAGTAATATCTGTCATTCATAACTTGCCATAATTATCTACTCTGTAAAATTGCTGCTGCAATTTGAAATGCCTCCCTCCTGATCTAATTGGCAGAATAATGTAATGACTTGACTAAGAACCAGGAATGTAGATCTTGCCATTATGTCAGATTCACTTGGATTTTAATGCAATATTCCCTCCAGAAGGCCCATGATTTAATTAAAAACATTGTTTTTCACTGTCCAGCACAGCACCTGCAGGTCTCTTAGTGTGTGAATCTTGATTCCCTAGAGTGCATTGCAGATGACCTTTTTGATTTCCATTTAGCGATCACTTTGCAGATAAATTTCAACTGTTTCCTATTTAGCTCTTAAATGTGCCTCTGTGCCTCCAGTTCTTGAATTTTGATGTTTATCAAAGCAGTATTTTAAATTAGCAATGATTTCTCCCCTAAAAGTACTGCTCCTATAATAAATACAAATAGCAGAAATCAGAGTCAGCTATGGTTTAGAAATTGATTCATTTCACAGTCTAGAAATGCTTCTGAACAGAGCTATACAAAACAGCTTGTGTTGAGTTAAAGCAATGTTCTCAAATTGTTACCAAGCATACTGTATTACAACATAACCTTATATGATACAGTATTTTCTATTCTGAGCTTTGTAATCAATAGGGTGCTTTGTCCTAGTTCCTTTTTATGCACAGGAAATAAGTCAAGGAGTTGGAAAGAAGCCCTATCTAGGCAATATTCCAGATCATGACAATATGGCAATGTGGAGATGTTAAGATAGGTGGCTTTATGAAAATCATGACATTTTTAGTTACAAAGAGGTAATCAAAAAAGTGCTTCTTATCAGAGTAGAAGTGCGTGGAAATGCTTCTGCACGAGGCTGCTGCTGGTCTTGGCAAACCCACTGTTAAGAGAAGCAGAAATGGAAATGAATTCACCTCCCTTTACTTTTGAACATAATGAGCTGTCTCTGTTAGCTGGTGATCTGTACAAGAAAATTTCCATAGGCCATATAGTTTATTTAAATTTAATTCCGGACCAACTACAACCACAAACACTTCTAATGGTAATAGCATGCAATCAAATAACATGCAACAAATTAGGTGGTAGATTAATTGTGGTTCTTCATTAACACAACTGTGCACCTGGTAGCAAAAAAAGTACAGAGCCTTTATCTCTGTAAAACTGAGGATGTCTCCAGAGCTTCCAAAGACCAGCCACTGCAGTCCTCTGTAAGGCCATATTTTTCTCTACTTAGCACTTTGGAAGAGCCTCAAGATAGGTATGGAACTGTTCAGCTATTGGATATTCACATTTGTATTTCTGGATTGAAAACACCAGGCATACCCACATCTACTGTTCCTAGGTGTATTCTGATCTATTAGCCCTGCTGAATTAGATGTTTAAAATTCTTTGTTAGAAGAATAACAAAGTTATTAAAAGAGAGTATGAAGCCTTTAATTATATTGAGAATAAAATGAACAGGGACTGATTTACTACTGCCTATAGTAAACACATTACAGTTGACCAGCAAAAGTGGATTTATGAATATGTTGCACCACTGGTCAGCATATGTCAGACTGAGTGTACAGGGAAACATAACCTCTAGTTTTTTTAAAAGCATTTTCAAAGTAAATCCTTTTTTAAAGGAACATCTCAAAATGCAACAGTAGTTCTGCCAGTATGGAACTCAGATTCACACTTTTATTCTGATACAATGCTTATAAGATCTAGAAAAAACATCAGGGGAAAAAAAAGCAGGAGGATTTTCAAAGCTGATTTCTCATCTCACTGAATCAACCTTAGTCAAAGATTAATCAGAATAACCTATATGTCCTTTAGTCTCCAGTAAACTGCTCCTCTTTCCTTCCTATAAAATGCACATCTTACTTCTTCAAAGATGCAAAATAATTAAACAGGACAGTGTTGGAACAGGTAATACATCTTCTCTGAACTACTCCTGCCAAATTTCACATTTTTAAGAGTTTATAAGCACAGGAGAAATTGCTGAAATTAAATCTTATATTTTTCCCTTTCACTTTGACTGTTCATCACATGGCAGTTCCTGTGGTCAGATGCTAGATATAACAGTGAGCTGCAGCAATGGAGAAAGCAGTAAAGAATTAGGAGGGTGGCATGAATGGCATAAGTTTGTTCATCCTGTGTAGCAGTCTGTTTTTAAACAGGCACTGATACAATCTAAGGCCTGTCCAAAGACTGACCATTTCTTTACAAGCTTCACCCAAGGCTCTACCTTAATCAATATGATTTTAATAGTTTTACAAGTGTTGTGTCCAACAATGCTGGGATGGAGTAAGATAAAAATGTGCCTTTCTTGATATTGACTAATTAGGCACCTCCATGAGATGGGAATACAATTTTGCATAATGAGAGCTTCATAGAGTCCAGTGAGGGCTTTGTCTACTCCTCACGTGAGGAAGTATTTAAGGGACTTGCCTGACTGCTGGGCTAATATGAGTCTGATATCCTATACATTAGTATGGAGTATATGAGTATATATGGGTACCAAGACTGGATGTCATCCATAAAGTTTTGGCAATCTGTCCCATTGAGATGCCAACAATTAGTTCAGATGTTTGTGCTAAAGATGCTGTAAAGCATCTTAGAATGAGGAGGTTAGCTGTAAACAGACATGATTGCTGTCTGCGTGCTCTCAAAAGAGAGGTGACTGCTTAAGAGGTAAATTGATGCAGATAATTCAATTACTGTTTCAAACTGTCACACAGAAATTGATAAGAAACTTTTTCCTTTAAGATGGTAACATGGTCAATGGAGTTTAAAAGTGCTTTTTATATCCTTTCGCATATCCTTCCTCCTTGGTTCTGTCTGAAAAGGGCACTTAACTAGGTTAAAAATATAGGGGCTTTTAAAAGCTCTACTAGCTCCAGAAAATAATTCTGATTGGCAGATGTAATTGGGTTGATCCTTACAGCATTTGAGATTTTGCATATTTCTGCCACCTACAGTGCAAAAATAGTGTCAACGCTTAGTATTAGGGGATAGTTCCTACTACAAAACAAGCCCTAGAGAGACTTGTCACTGCAAACAAAAGTACATGAACATACCCATCAGTGAAATACAGCTATGGCTGCAAGCTTCCCTTCTGCTTGGCTTCAGAAGGTCTTTTCACTTTTTTATTAAGTTAATACACTGCAGCTTTGGATTAACTTTCATACATTTTCTTAAACAAATGTGTATAAATTCAAGATGAACAGATATTTAAACATTGCCGACTGAAAATCAAACCCTCAGCAAACACACTGCATAACTACCTGGCATCTTGGCTACCCCTTCTGTCAGAATGGCACCCTGCCTGCTCCAAAGTTGGTTTGACCCCTCTAGTAATGCACGGGTGCCAGACAGCACTGACTTCTGCAGAGCAGCCTTCTTCAAGCCACACATGCCATCCCCTCTGCAGGAGCTCCTGCCTCCATGCCAGCAATGAAGCATTGGCACAACATCCTTCCTCACAATTGATCCCACCTGTTGATACTTGCACAGCCAGAGATGGGGGAAAAAAAAACTACTAGGAAGGAGAGGCAGACAAGCAATTGTGGTTGCCAAAAAGGCAGGTGGACTAGCAGCAGGTGTCTGATCAACTCAGGAAGATAACAGGGTGTCAAAATGTTTCTAACAGAAAAGTGCAGTACTTCTTGCAGGACTCCATCCAAAGACAATCAACATATCCATCAGTGACTTCAGGGGGCAGCCTTTTACATTCTTTGGTGATATGTTAGAGAGAAAATAAGTCCACAGTGTTACAAAAGCAACTCAAATAATGGATAAATATTGGCAATAAGCTGCATCACTATCCTCTTTTCACCAACAAGAGAATAGTCATATAGAGCATGAAAGGCATACTAGGAAGATTTTATCTTTGACACACATGAGGCCTTTTTCAAACCCACATTGGAAAATGCTTGAGGGAAACCCTGATCCCTCTCAAACTGGCTATGCCAAAATTTTATCTTTTGCTCTGAGTGATGAATAGGTATTGAGGTAAATAAGCTTAGAAGATATCAAAATGTGATGAACACATTTCATGTTTTTAGCTCTGTAAAAATGGGAAAGGGGAAGGGAGTTCCTTTAGACTGAAAGGATCCTTGAAAGAAAATGCCAACAGCAAAGTCCACATTTCTTACAGAAATATCTAAAAAGTACCATCCAAAAATCTGTGCAATTTGCAAGGCTGAAATGTCCTTTTGAGGTTAAAATTAGCAATGCATCTGTCTCTAAATAAATAAATGAATAAAAATCCTATCATTAATTATTATCTTTTCATCAGTATCTGGGACAACTTCCCAACTGGCTGAAATTCTTTTCTTTTTTTCTCTTTCTTTATAGAGCCATCATGCTGTGTGGTCAATTGTGGCTGGCTATTACATATTTTTTTTTTCTTGCTTTTCCTGTGGGATAATCTTAATATGACATTTTCTTCCTCTTTGAAATGTATATGAATGAAAATGAGAAAAAAGTTTTCTTCCAGAACTAATTATATGGGTAACTATAAATCAAAATTACCTTTATGGCAGGAGTTTGGGACTTTCAAAGAAACCTGCTGTCCAAACACAGAATTTACATCATGATGATATATTTTGCTGCCTGATGCCAAGAACGGAATCCAGAACCTCTCTTACTTTTCCAGGCATGTTTATCTATATCCAGGGATGAGAAGATACATACACAATTCTGTGAGGCAAAATGTGTATTTAGGACTCCCTGAACCCACAAAAGCAACCTAAGGTACAGTGTTACAACTTTTCCTTTTCTTTTCTATGCATGATTTAACCTTTTAGGGTACATAGAGACACGTAAATTCTCTCTAGATGCCAATTTAGGCTATTAAATATTTTATCTATTCTGGACACCATTTTGTCTAATTTTTCCTTCCCTTTTAGCTTCATTTGGATTTGGGTGTTTAGCTGTCTCAGACTCTGGGAAAAATTGGCCACCAAAACTAAACAAAGGCTCATTAAGTCACAAGGTTTAATAATGCAGGCAGTGCCAACAAATAGGAATGTTATTTGCTGCATTACTCTTACTGCAAAGAATGCAAATATCCTGGCTCCCTCCATGAGGGAGGGGCAAGATTTCTAGGGTATATTGCCTAAACATAGGCATCAGATTTAATTTTAGGACATGATGCCTGGTTTACAGTTGCTATTCTGGAAAGGCACATATTTTTCAGCCTTTGCAGATGTCCTGACAAATCCAAAGGTGCAAAAGTAGTACTTGGCATGAACATCTAGTGAGCCTCAGACCCTCCTCATACATCTCCATTGCACACATATGAAACTTCACTCTGCTTCTTTCCCTTTGCTTTTGAGCGTAGGTGCCACAAAACCAGGGCAATCAAATGGGAAAATGAGAAACTGCCTTTACAGTCAGCATCTCAGAGTGCTGAGCTCGTGTTTCTTTTGATAATGACAACAAAATGCTGTGTCTTTCATTTGTCTTTATGGCCACACTTTTCACACAGTCCTGTGTAAGGCAGTTCAAAGCCATGAGACAACTTTGAGAACAGCAGGAAAACACACTAGGCAGAATTAAAAATTATTAAAATTTAAAAATCATGTGTCAGGTACATTACTTCCTACATATCATAGAGTTTATAAATTACATTTAGTCCAAATTCTGTAACTGCACAACCTATAACAATTTCAGCACTGGTTAATGAATGTCCCAGGATGATTTTGTTGTAGAATTTGAGCTGGTAACAAAGCTGAAACCAAAGCTGAAATGCTGAAATCTATCTACAAAATCCTAATAGTTTAAGAAGAACTTGCTGTTCACACAGAGATGGAAATAGGGGTGATGCTTCCTTATTCTGGCAAAGAAAATTTCGCTTCCTGGGAATAAGTTCCCCTGTATAATGGGATATTCTAGAATTAATTCAAGACCATTTGCAAAATTTCCAACTTTTGATATATTTATGGATAATGTACTAGCTTGCGTATAAAGAACAGGGGCAACGAAGAACACTGGAGCCATATAGCAACCCTTTTGCAGGTATTATCTACATTCAGCTTTTTTTTCTGGAACAATACTGCTACTACTTCTATTATTCTTGTTGTTGTTCTTTATAAAAATGCTGAGGTATCTGCATGGGACCTCATCCATCTTACTCAAGGGGACATGTCTTGTTTGGACCATTCTCAACTCAAAACAGAGCATATAGGAAATTTTGGTAAGACTCACTGAAAATATTTCTTTTGTATTATAAACTAGTGGGTTTTTTTTTTAAAAAAGTACATTTTCCCCCATAAAATTGTCAGTGGAATTTCATATTTTAATTCAGAAGGTACCTAAAATACTGATTTCTGAAAATATTATTTCAATCAAATCTGAAATATCTGAATCCTAGATTTACCTCAGTTGTCATTGTTTTCTGTGGGCCTGAGCTCCTTACCACATCTTTTGTAATACAAGGAATATGGGAGATCACAATAGGTTCAAGGAAGTGTTTTTTCAGAGATCCAATGAAGACAGGTAGATCTACATAAATGTCACTGCATATGCCTGAAAACACCCCTCAAAAAATTTAAAAATCAAAATAACTGCTTTCATCTGAGTTACTGTGTATTTCCATTTTAATAAAGACTTAAAATATTAATGTGGAAGGACAGGAGACCTACTATGACTATCTCTTATTTCTGAGAATTCATGGGGATTTTTATTGATATACAGACAATAAGGCTCAATACTTAAATCACAGAAATCAGAATTCTATGTATTAAACAATAAAATATTTCAAATAAAATATGTCAGTTTATAGAATTTAAAGAGCTGGATCACAGATTCAGATCAGTAACTACAGGAAACAAATAAATGTGTTCGAAATAGCTATGTGGCAACCCCTCTAAAATGTTCTGTGCCATTCAGCTGAATTTAGGAGCAAGTAAATCAGGTTCCCTTATATGCAGCTTTTAAAGCAAAAGAAGATGAGTTTACTAGGACTTGTTCCTAGACATCATAAATTCCGGCTGAGAAGTTACTCCTGTAAGGAAGGCAAGATAGATGAGGTGGAAACCAGTGAGGTCATCGTGCTTCTGAGTCTTCTGAACTAGGGACAGAGGTTTGTGCATGTCAGAGGGCTGCTGTTCACGTGTGAGTGTGCTGATTAAACACTATAGAAAAAGGAATAATTCCTGCATGACTGGAGACATGTTGGGAAGCCTTCCACAGAAAAACATATTTGTTAGAAGAGGAAATTAGAATCTTGACTGCCTTAAACAAGAAAAGTATTTGTAATAGCAGATAAGCAGGATGGACTTAATGGAAATCATGGAATACATTTCTAATTATAAAAATTAGATATTAAGGATAGAAAAGTGACATGAAGTCCCATGCTCTGTGAATTAATGTTTGTGAGGATGCTTTATGAATAGGAGGTCTCCACATGCCTGTAAGCCTGCTGAGTGTAGAATTAAAATCCAGAATAACAGAAAGGACTGGACTTGAATGAAATTGCACTAATGACAGGCTTGAATTATGCTTATATCATTCCTCCTAAAGAAATAGTCAAGGGTATGAAATTTCTGTATATTTGCCTAAAAGTTTTGTCAGCTCTCACTTTTTACAATCTCTTCTCTCTGCTTCTTTCTTCTTAGCCCACTTCACGCTCTTTTGAATGCTTTATCTCATGTCCTAACCCTCCTTTTCTAACAGGCAGAACTCCATTCTTTTTTATTCTTCCATATCTCTCATGCATAGTAGGACTTTTTCCTATACTTCTCCTAGACTAATTCCTCCTCACATTTTAAGTCCTTTGTCCTCTTGTTTCCTTCTTTTCCTTGTCTATCCTCCTCCTCACAGATCTTTCTCTCTGAATTCTCTTACACTTTTATTCTCTGTTCAAATACTGCTTTAGGGGGATGATTTTTCTACTGACACACTTTTAAGTGTGGGAGAAACTGAATCATATCCCATGCTCCTTACTGCTTCTAGTCTTCCTTTCAGAAAGTAAATGCTTATCTCTTTGGCAATCTGCTAATGTGGATTTCTCTCAGATACTTTCTCTGACTTCATGTGTTCAATTTTTAAGATGTACCTTCCAGAAAGAAAACTGGGAAGAAACTTGTGCTAGCTCCAGAAACTGACCCTGAAGCAGAACAGTATCACATGGACTCTCTTCTGCTGGGGACAAGAGAAAGGACATGCAAAAAACATTGATTAGAGAAGAAGACAGGACATGGCACTTGGGCAATTCAAAAGGGGATTCAAACTAGGCAATGTACTGGACAGGAAAGATACCATCTATCCTGTTCAGTGAGCAGCTCCCCTGAGGCAGCCAGCCAGGACACAAAACAGCAGGAACTGACTGTAGAACCAATACCTCCCCCATAACTGCAGTCAGATATCTCAGCCCATATAGAATCTCTTCTGTAAGATCTTCTCGAAAATGTATTCTTAAGTATCTACAGTATTTTTTCAAAATACTCCTTTTCTTTTGAGACACAGCTAAAGGACAAATATAAAAAAGCTATAATATTGAGCAGATGCAGATTTGGAATATTTACTGACAGTGGACGAATCCAAATTCACTTCTTTCCTTGGCCCAAGGTAAATGAAACTCACATAATGTAATTTCATAGATTGGTGCCTCATTCCATACATCTCGTGCTAAAGTAATCTTGCAGAAAAAAGTATGCTTCACTGAGTAAAAATGCAGTGTGAATTTGAAGTTCATTGCTATGAACAGTCACCTTTGGTGTTGGTAAAATCTGCATTTTTTTCTCCCATTTGGAAAGAGTTTCTAGATTTTATGCAATGTCTGTTTTCTCTCCCACTGCTGCCATTTATTATTAAGGAAATTTAACAAAATCATTGATCCGTAAACAAAGACTAAAGAGTAACGACAATTATAAAAAGCAATCAATGATGAAGGAAAGTGTTTAAACAAGCAAAACTAGCATTTATGCCCAGCCCTCAAATAATTTCTCTGTCTTTTAAACAAAGAAGGTAGCATCCCAGAGGAGGAGATAGAATTTCCTACAGGGAGAAGGAAGACTGAACTGTTAAGGGTTTTATCATTTCATTACAGTAGATAATTAGGTAATTAAAATGATTAAAAGTTGACAAAGCAACAGACTCAGATGAATTATAACCCACAATCCTAAAAGTACCAAGGGGAAAAGCAAAGCATCTGGAGTTCAGCTGCTGAAAATCCTTAAATGACAAAGGTTAACAGTAGGGAAGATGAGGGCAAATGTTGTTTCTTAGCTCCCATTCAGAATACATTTCTTTAATCAGAACCTCGCAGGCTACCATAAGGAAGAGGCTGTGGAAGAGAACCATCACCCTTTCTGGAAAAGAGCCTGGAAACACTTCCTACAGATGGCAGCCTAGTTTGTTCCAAACACTGTTTGTTCTTCAAAGCTTCTGAGAGCAAGACGAAGTGATGGAGCTGTATCTGGGACTTGGGTGACCTCACTTAAGGGAGATAACTCTTTGCACCTACTCAGTTTGAAAGAGTTTCGGAACAGTTATTGAAAATGATGATGATATTGTTTTCCCAATGTATATCTGAAGTAAATTACTCCATTTAGTGTCATTTGAACCTTGATTTTACCTCTGTATTAAATGTCAGTAAGAAATATTTTAACTCTGTCTGATTTACAGTTGTGACTGTAGTCCCAATTATTATCTGCATTTGGATACCAAGCCTGAAAGACTTGCTGGTTTGGTGAGGAGATGGGAGATTCATCATACTTAAAACTGGTGACCAACTCACCCAGGCCAGCTGACAGGGCTGCTCTGAAGAGAAGACAGCACTGCAGCACAAAATGGATCTGCTGGGTTAGCACATTTCCTAAGCACACTTCATCTTAAAGGCAGCCTGAGTTGCAAGTAGAACAGCTCTCCCCTCCAAGACCACAGGAGGATGAGAGTGAAGAAAAAAATGCATTTTCTTATTTCAGATTGAATTCTTATCACCAAAGGCTCCCTTCAGGAATGGAACCCACTCTGAGGAGCGCCTCAAAAAATGACCCCTAAAACACATTCAAGTCCTTAAGAGTCATAGTCATTATACACATCTAGAGTATTATTATTATTATTATTATTATTACTATTATTATTATTATGGTTAATATTGGCATAGTTCATCTGGATTCCAAGATATGTACTAGCTACTAATTGGCTCTAACTGAATAGTAAATCCAGATTTTAATACCAGATGTTGTCGACAATTTTCCTCTTTGCTCCACTGCTAATCTAAAACTACCCTCCTTCACTTAAGGAAAAACAAAACAAAACAAAAAAAAACCCAAAAGGAGTCAGGGTGGATTTAGACCAGATATAAGGAATAATTTTTTTACAATGAGCATGGTGAGGCACTGGCCCAGGTTACCCAGAGAAGTGGTGGATGCTTAATCCCTGGAAACATTCAAGGTTAGATTGGGGCTCTAAGAGACCTGATCTACTTGTAGATATCTCTGCTTATTGCAAGGGGATTGGACTAGATGACCTTTAAAGATTCCTTCCAAATCAAACTATTCTATGATTTTTCCATCCCAGCTGAGCTGAAAAGCCGCATAACCTCTGCCATCCTTGTAATTTCCATATTTACTGAAAACTATGCAAAAGGAATCTTTCAGTAAAATAGAATCTCTAAGTGGAGAAAATTATTTGGCATATTTCATTGTGAGCTTTCCTGCACACATTCCTTTTCTGTTTCTGCAGCTAAGCAGAGACAGAAAGAGATGAAGACCTGGAAGTAAATTCCAGCTAATAAAAAAGAGACTTTTAGTTGACTTAGGAAGTTTCTTTGCCAGTTGCCTCTAGCAAAAGAGAATTATTATATTCCCAGTGCAACATTATTATCAGGTGGATTCTTAACACAAAGAATCCTCAAGCCCTGAAGGCAGACAGTCTATAAATTTTGAAATCTTAGAACTACTGGTTCAGGCAGTAGCTATTATCTCCTTTTCTTTTTCTTTCTTTTTCTTTTTTTTTTTTAATTTTTTTTTCCTTGAATAGGAAAGGAGAAAAATCTAGGTAAATCAGATATTTGAAACTTCTGTGTCTGACATTTCTCGTAACAACGGATGCTCATTTTCATATCTTCACATTCAGACTCTTTTCCTATGATATCTCTGCTTTGAAAAATAGAAACCTTAACACTTATACATGCCCTGATGCCCAGTCTTACTGTTTAAACAGAAGTCCTGAGCTTGTATTTCCTTAAAAAATTACTTTTACCCACTAGTGGAATGCTCTAAGAAACTACATGACTAAGATTTGAAGCATGAGCTTTTTAAATTTTATGAACTCATGCTGACATCATTTTTCATAAAACCTTTTTATTCTATCTTCAAAGTTTATATTTGGAGAGCTTGTGAGATGAGACCATTCAGTCCAGGAGAAAAGATGTTTTTGGTATCTTTGTCCAGTATCATGCAAGTTGCTAAGTGATAAATGATCCTAGAAGATATGTTTAACTATATTCAGAGAGCAACATCACTGTATTAACCAATATACTTGCTTTTCTAAGTGCATTGGTGTGAAAAAAGTGAGAAAATTTTCTGAGGAATCAAGCTCAGTACAGAAAAATTTTAAGAACAGCATTGTACTTTTTCCAAATCTGAACTAAAATAAATTCATAAAGACTTGGAAATGTAACTTTGCTCGAAAAAATTTCAAAGTAAATCAGAGGTTTTACATTAATTTCTCTAAAATATCTGGAAGATTCTAGGGTAGAGATTTCAAATTCCAGCCACTTGCATTAACTTATCTATAAGCTTTGTGGTGTATTCTGCTTCCAAGACTTCTTGAAACTGTCTCAAGTTAAGATCCTGTGCTAACCTATCCCACACAGAGTTAAATACAAAGTAAAAAAAAGGAATATTTAAGTTCTTATTTATCACAAGCAAAAGGAAAGACAAAATAAAATCACTAAAGTTCTGTACCTCTAGTATTGACTGGTTCCGTGTATGTGGTAACACAGGAATCTATTTGTTAAGAATAATTTGGGTATGAAAAATACAGCACCAAAAGTCTCACTGCTCTGTGGGCATTCCTGGGAAGAATATTTAGATTTCCATCCTTTGATGACAAAACATACAGAAGTAACATATATGGATGCAAATCCTCACAAAGATTAGTACAATTTCTTTCATAATACATTTGTGTATAATGTGATTTTTTGTTCTTCACTAAAGGAGAGGATGGAAGGGACCATGAACCTGGCTACTGCTGCAGTTAAGAACTTTTCATTTCCTGCTTTGCCTGTAGCCTATACATAGGGTTCAAGTTTACAGGAAAACTTGTACTAAAAATGATACAAATCTTCTTTCTTTCATGTGAAGATATTAAAGGTATGCCCGTAAACCTCAAGTTAGTGTGCAAAGGTAGTTTTGTATACTCTTGACACTGAATATCTACTAAGTCTACTGGGTAGCAAGGGTAGTATTTTGTGTTTTACAGTAATTGTACTAAAGATTCTAGATTTTGGGAGCAGTCTGGACTGTGAGATCTTATAGTCTGTCATTCTACTCTTTTTTTCCCCTTAATAAATAAAATAGCATGAGTTCAGCTATTATTAAACATCTTGAGTTTCCTGAACCTTATTTTTCAGAAACTATTTTTGATCTGAAATATAGGAGACAGGGACTCAAATAATTCTCTAGGTAGTTTGTTCCCACAATTAATCACCATAGACTTAAAAATGTAGTCCTATTTTTTTTCCTTGGTTTCTGACAGTGGTTCTCATTATGCCTTTCTCTTTGACATGATTGAGCCATTTAGCATGGCATGGAAGACATCACTAATTCTTTATGATAACACATGGGCAAAGATGATTGAGTCTGTCATGGACATCTTCAGAAAAGTTTTATTGCTATTTTCTATTACATGCTACCAATTTTATACCATTTTTAATGAATATTCAAAATTTATTTATTATTTCAGTACTATTCCTGCTTAATACCACATGAGGGAAAATTATTTTTATATTCCAATTACTCCTGAACAAATCAAGCCTTTAGCTGTTGCCACTTGTGTACTGGTAGTTAATTTCTCTTTGCACTAGATTTCAGGCAGTGCCTTTCAGCTGACCGTCTGTGCAACAGGATCCAAGATTAGTAAAAGCTTTAAGGTGGATCTTACTAGACCTACAGTGAACTCCCCAAAAGAAATCAAAAGGCTTTTAAACTGAAAAAAAGTCAGGCTTTAAAATTATATAAACTAGTTCCCTAATTTTCATAGGCAGAGGAAACTCAAAGTATAATAAAGAGAATACATAAACCATTGTCTGTCTCTGCTGCATTGTCCGAGCATCCAGTGTTTGTTTTATTCAAATCACCGACCTTCCAAATTGCATCTAACTTGCATTTCACTTCTCTATGGTTGCAGGAACTTTCTGTCATCATCTTGGTGACCTGGTATCTGGTCTCTGTCCCTTACCACAGTTTCTAGTGTTTCCTTGGAGTTTCAATCTCCCAACTCCAGG
The DNA here is from genome assembly GCA_013397075.1 of Rhabdornis inornatus. NCBI lineage: Eukaryota > Metazoa > Chordata > Aves > Passeriformes > Rhabdornithidae > Rhabdornis > Rhabdornis inornatus. Next base: position 263,141 of record VWZS01004667.1, on the reverse strand, counting down.
CAGTCTTCCTTGTGCCTCTTCAACCCTACAAGTTTCTTTCCCTGATTGTGCTCAAGTAGCTCCAAAAAGAAAGGAGAAATCCCGGTTCTGTCTGCACCTACTCTGAGTAAAGGCATATAAAAAAACCTGGAACCAGAGACGCAGTGTAACTGACTGTCAGTTATCCATTCAGGAACTGTAATTTTCTTTCCTTGCTCCTGATGGGTACTTTTACATTTGGCTGACTTAGAACCACTTTTTTTTTTTTATTAGATCAGGTTTACTAAGCCATCTACTTAGCTGTCTCTTAGGAGGCTGAACAACTGGATATTGCTTTCCAGAGTGATGTGAGTAGCTCAGCTGAGCTAGAACAGCATTGCTCCAGTGAGAACTTCTTCCAATATTAAGCCTGAAATATAATAATACCAGCACTAGATACACTAAAAAAATGCTGTGTCACTTAGAGGTAAACTACTTTAAAATGTAAGTCAACACCATCAGGAAAATAAGGAGAGATTTCACCTTTGCAGCTATAATGCATGACCTCTGTGAATGCAGAATGAGACTCACTGACAGGCAAAGCACACTGTCAATGCTATGCAATGCAAGAGCTGGAATAAACAAACCAAGTCATTCTCAAAACACCCAAACAAAAGAAAATAAAACACTTCACTAGTACAATTAATCAATAAAAATTGAACAGAATTAAAAGCCAGATGCAGGCATACCCTATGTTCTAATTAAGTTAGGAGCATAAGAGAAGTAATTTTTTTAATGCAACAAACTCATTTATTACAAAACAACTGGCCATTTACATTGATTATTGTCCTATTAATCCAACAATATGTTTTCTAACTCTGTTAAACTGCATCCTGAGAAGATTCATTTTTTAAAAACTGCTGCTTTGGGAAGATTTGTTTGGAAGTTAATTTTGTCATTCACTAAGCAGACGCACTTTTGTTTTAGGAAGTCAGTAAGCATTGGAACTATATTGAAGAATTACAGGAAGTATGTTATTGTATCTCACTGACTGCCTGCTATGCAGAATAGAAAGAAGAGGATATTTAATTTATATTTGTAATCCTTCCACCTTTACGAAAAACATGAAAACTCTGTTCTACAGGTGAGTCACTCCAGAAGCACTAATTAGATAAATTCCACTTGTTTATTTCAATTACGAGACTAAAAGTTTGTATAACTACAGGTTAGATTTGCATACAGGATAATGTTTCAGAATTTGTAAGCATGGTAAGATTTAAGTAGCATTTATTCAAGAAATTAATTAACTACTTTTGATTGTGGAGACAGATCCTTTGTCAAATCTTTTTTGCTAAATCAGTATGAGATTTAATGTCTTAAGTCATATTTACATTAAGAACTTATGTAGAGGATCTTTTAGTTTATGTCCCAGTGGATTAGCTATTTTTCACTTGGATCACAACAGTCCCAAGTAGTACAACAGTCTGGGGACAGAGTGGCTGAAAAGCTGCCCAGTGGGAAAGGACCTGGAAGTGCTGGTTGACAGCAGCTGAGCTGGAGCCAGTGTGTGTGCCCAGGTGGCCAGGAAGGTCGGTAACATCCTGGCCTGTGTCAGCAATAGTGTGGCCAGCAGGAGCAGGGCAGTGATTGTCCCCCTGTACTCAGCACTGCTGAGGCCACGCCTCGAGTGCTGTGTCCAGTTCTGGCCCCTCACTGTGAGAAGGACACTGAGGGGCTGGAGGGAGTCCAGGGAAGGGCAATGGAGCTGGGAAGGGTCTGGAGCACAGGTCCTGTGAGGAGCAGCTGAGGGAGCTGGGGGTGTTTAGCCTGGAGAAAAAGAGGCTCAGGGAAGACATTATTTCTCACTTCAACTGCCTGAAAGGAGGATGTAGCCAGGTGGAGATTGATCTCTCTTCCCAAGTGAGAGGTGATGGGACAAGAAGAAATGGTCTCAAGTTGCACCAGAGAATGTTTAGCTTAGATATTAGGAATAATTTCTTTACTGAAATGGTGGTCAGGTGTTGTAAGAGGCTACCCAAGGAAGAGGTTGAGCCACAATCTTCAAAAGTGTTCAAAAGGCATGTGGATGTAACACTTGGAAATGTGGTTTAGCAGTGAACACAGTGGTACTAGGTTAACCATTAGACTCAATGATCTTAGAGGTTCTATGATTTCATGTTAGAAGAGCTGGTGTAGAACATTTTTTTGTTTGTTTCTGTTTTGCTTTGCTTTTTAACAATAAGCAAATGCCCTGTGCTTGGAGAAGAGGATAGCCACCAGCTAGCTGGAAAATGCCTTATGCTACAATAGTAATGGAAATTAAATTAACATCTGCAATAGGAAAGTAGGAGCAGTACTGGAAATATTAATATTTTTCAGCATAGATCTGTACTAAACTTTTTAATTACTGTGCAGAAAACAATTTTCTTTTGCTAATTGTAGGTAATTGATACAAAATGTCAGAAAATGTGGCTTTTTACCTTTTCCTAGTGAAGTTTGTTGCAGTCCACCTCTCTCTAAGATGGTTAATACCTGAGAAGCTGACACTGAATGGCATTACTTGGCTGTAATATACTCGGTACTTAAATGACTTTCAGAGTGTATAAGTTTTATCAAATCAATTGAATGGGAAATTGGGTACAAATTCATTACAGCATAGGAGGCTTGACCATATAAAGAAGCAGCTCATAGTAGAAAGCATCACATTTTTAAGACAGATTAAGTTTCAATGAGCTTTTTAAGAATTATTAATGTACAATGAGTATGTTGTTAGAATACCATAACAGGAAAGAGAAGGTGCAACAAAAGCATGTTCCCAAAAGTGCGAGGGCCTGCGTCCAGCTGAACATGAACATAATGTACGTAGACATATGGTAACGTTTAGTGGTGTATCTATGCTACCATTCCTTCAGCAGTGTTCTAGACACCATATAGTACATTCATCTGTTCACTGCATGCCAAATAAAAAGACAAATTAATCATGCTTTAATCAAAATGATACATCTTAATAAAATTCTTTACAGAGCTTGTAGTGCTTGCTTCTGAACCATTTCATAAACGAAGGGTTTTTGCCCAGAGCTGTTGTGCTAAGAATCCCAGCAACAATAAATGTTGCTGGATTTAGAATTATTTAGAATTTGGAATTGCTGCCATTTTGAAAAAAGAAAAAAAGATCAGTCTTTTCTCATGAAGCAGCAATGTTACATAATATTGGCAATATTCAGATACTGTTTCGTGGAACTGTTAAAGCCTGATCATATTTCCCATCAATTCTGAATTTAGTTGCCTGCATTCAGTACTTCTAGAAATCCCACTAGATAATTTCCTGGAGGCATTTAGACCAGGAGGATGCTAGCAGACTAGGATCTGCCAAATTCCTTCTAGGTTCAAAGGGATGACCTGAGGTAGATAAATATTTAACACAGTTTAAAAAATGTTTTAGGTACTTATCTTACTTCGAGTACACCAAACCACTGAAAATCTAATTCTTGACACAAAAAATTCAAGGATATTTTTGATACAGAAATCTCTCTGTGATTTATCTCATTTAGCTCAATCTTCATTAAAATGCAAATAGAAATTAAAAATAATTGGATATAGCCTAATTTTAAATATCCCTATTCATAAGGAATCATGTCTTTCAGACACCTAACAGCATATTTGTCTAACAACTTTATCAGCTTGGCAACATAGCCTTTTGTTTTAGCTACTTGCAGTAGGTATTACAGTAAAGATTTTCCTTTAACTGCTACACAACAGTGTGTTAACAAAACAAGTAGCTGATGACTCAGTTTTTCAGAATGACTTTGACACTGAAAAACTGGAAGTTGGCCTGCCCCTTTCTTTGCACAAGCACCTGAGGGAAGTTGATAGGCAATGCTAGGCATGGCAATTAGCTTACCCAGCATGAAACTCAATAGAAGCAGGTGCTGAAAAAAGATCTGACTAAGAAGATTTCTCCCTTCTTCCTTCTTACTCCCTGCCACAGCAGCTCAAAGGTGGCACCTAGCCAGGGGTAGAAAGCCTGTCCCATTTTGTTTACCTATTTTATAAGATAGTATCACTGTTGCTTTTCAAAGCTCTCAGCTAATAAAGTTGTAGAAAGAAGTAAACTTGTATGCTGCCCTGTGTTGCACCATCTGTCCTATGCTATCAGCTAAGACAGCTGTGGAAGAGTCACTTCAAAATACTTTCAGATTACACTGTTCTGAACATCATTTCTGGGAAACACAATAAACAGCAAAATCCTTTTTTTCATGAGAGGTCTCTGAATGTCTGCTACTAGTCAAACCTCTTCCATCTGTTGAAGTGTCAGAAAACTGGTTGTCTTTGAGGGAAAATACATCTACACAGACAAATTAAAGCTTTGTTTATTTATAGATACACTACCTGCATTTCTCACATGGCACCCTTTATTAACATGCCTTCAGATTATTTTAAATTGTTTCCTGCTTTGGGACTGAACTTTTTTCTAAACAGTCACTTTTCTATCAAAATCTTAGTCAGTCACGTTAAATTTCCTGTGTGTTTTTTTCTTTCTGTGATTCTAGGTGTTTTGGTATGAAAAAAAAAAATACACTCTTGGTAACATTGCTGAGGTATGTATTTTCCTTGGAGATAATCATAAGCTGTTTTGGTTTTTGTTTTTTGGATTTTTTGGTAGAGCAGAACACTGATTACTAAAACTAAGATCTTTGCTTTAAATGAACACTGTTTTGCTGCTTCAACTCCCAGATGTCTGGTCTGAGACAGCCAAGCCTTGTTTTCAGAATTTTGTATTTTATTGCTGAAATAGGTCATCCAAAATCTAAGATGTAAAAAAAAAATCTCATTGCTGTAAATCTGAACCTGCTGACCAAAAGGATTTCACAGACAAGAAATCTGTGGCTGTATGAAGAATGGTATCCTAGTCTCCTGACTACCTACTCTGCTTTCTGTAAATGCAAGATTATATTGTCTTTGATTCAGCTGGAAGCTAAGCTTGTTACTAATAGGAAGATGCAGCCTATCTCATATCTCAGCATGTGATACTCAATCTTGATCAGAGATATCACATGCTGGGACTTGCTGTAAATTTTGCTGATTATTCCTCTGTATTAAGATGAGTACAGCTATAATATACTTTATTTTATTCATATTGCACAGGCTCCTAAGAAATTGCCAATTCAACCCACAGCTGGGCAAAGATCTGGCATTCTGACAATACCCCATCAGAAATACATAGGCATGCTGATACCTCCTACAAATGAGAAGGCATATTTGCTATCTTCCTCTGAGTTTGTAACTGCTGGAAGTAAGAGAAAGATCAGAAGTAAAGCTGCTGTACCAATACTCAGATCCTTAGTGTAGCACTCAAACTCTATTGGAAAGTAGACTCACAATCAAAAGTGGGAAAAGGCAAGATCTAAGTGATTGGCAGGGGTTTTGAGGCCTCCGGGTGTGTAGAAAAGAGCAGTCTCCATGAGTCACTAATTTGATTATTAAGGATTCACGTGTTTGATTCTGAAAGAGGCTTAAAAAAAAATAACAGCAAACAGAAGGGAATATATTGCATGATAGTTTCCGATTTCAATGTATAGATCTACCTCAGCCAATAACACTACTGCTGGTAGAAGGTGGAACACAAGCGATTTCAGACAAAAACAAAATTTTACAGAAACATCATTGGTGTTGTGGTGTATATGCTTATAATGTGCTGCTGTGTATCCTTCTATTTAACACTGCCTGTGTGAATGTGTATGCTTTCTAGTTAGAGGCAAATAAACAGGTTTTCTGGCAGTGCCAGGTTCTATCATACAGTTACTGATGTGACTGTTTGTAAAACAAAGGAATTATCCCACTGATCTCTGAGTTACATTTCTCAGGGTTATGTTTCTAAATTACTTGACCCCCTAGAATTGAGCAGATGATGCCTGCAGATTAAAGCATACACCTTAACTATTTGTAGTCTAGAGAGTATTGTAAAGTTTAATGGTATCAAAGTTCAGTGTACTCGCTTGCTCCATTCTGAGGACAAAAATGCATAACTCACTACTGAAATAATGTCAGATATCTCTAACCTAGACATTGTTAGTATTGAAGCCCTAAATATAAAATTAATAATGATTGAGTATAATAATGAATTTTGAAATTCATATAGTAATATTGTCATTAGCATAAATTGTGTGTGGTGTTCATACTCAAATGACAAGCTTGCTTGTCTTGCACAGACTTTCAGACATAAGACATTTACACGAGATTTGATCTATGTACTCAAAATCAGTTTGCAGATCCTAGTCCCTAGGAATTTAACTCATATTGACAAGACAATTGTATGTGCAGACTTACCACTTGATATTAAATAACAAACTCAGCCTGGAGATGTGGATGTCTCCAAGCAATTGAACAAACTAATCTCAAACAGGGATAAGAAATTTACTTCCTTTATGTACCTCTCCTAAACCAGTATGGCACAAATCAATATACACTTTCAATTGGTGTTAATTACATTTGAAGCAATTTACATCACTATCTGAGACCTTTTCAAAATAAAATATTTGATCTGCCTGTAGGCCCCTAGTTTAAGGGCCTTGAATACTCTTCAGAAAACCAATTCAAAGATTTGTGATTTTAAATGTTTTACTTTTGGAGGTACTTTGGAAGTATTTTTGGATGCACAGTTTGACACATTTGAGGATCCTTACCCGCCAGGACGTCCTGAGCAATGCTTAAGCATTTGGGATGTTTTTGAGAGCTTGTGACTCAAGACACAGACATTCAAAACCTCTGAAAATCTTGCCATTAGAGTCCACTTCAACTTTCAGCTGATAAATAGTGGCACATTTTACATAATGGAAAGGCTGCATAGACCTTGACCTTCCAATTCACTTAACTATTTTTCTGCTTTTTATATAATCATGTATTATGCAAACATTTAATATTTTAATATTATTTTGAATAGGTTGAAATTATTGAATATGCAGATTGAATGTTACTGACAGACTTTCAACATGTTTAGCAATATATAAAAAGATAATTATTCGAGGGAAAGGGAAAAACCACTTGTTAAATTCTTTTCACTTGTTCCTAACCCCACTGTCAGTGAAAGGAAAAGCAAGAACTTGATCATCTCTCTTAGTGGAGTTTGGAATACCTCACCTTAGAGCAGCAGCAGCAACGATACAGAAAAAGATAATCCACTGACTTTAATCACTCATAAATTAACTAATCTTTTACATGCATATAATTTTATTTTGATGAAACAATCCATTCCCTAGTCTTAGTTTTTAAAGTGCTCAATGTAACAGGAAAAATAGGAAATAGAGAAATAAGGAAAATTGTATTAGAAGCAAAAAGCCAAATTGCACACAAGCAGAATTCACTTGTTTGCCACAAGCATTGTTGGTAGTGAAATTGCACATGTATTTGTGAAGCTATAGTAGGTGCACCTTGATGAAGTCTAGAAAATTACACTAATGAGCCTTGCGGTGTTTTTTTTTTAAGACAGCCTGGAAGCTGATGTAGTAATTTTCTCATAAAGAACTCCTCATACCAGTTGTTCTACATCACAAGAGTGTTTCCAATAATGTACAACTAGACACTTCTTAGAAATGAGGTTCACATTTCAAAATTAATGATTTTTTTTTCCAGAGTAACTGGAAAAAAAATCATTAATTTTGAAATGTGAACCTCATTTCTAAGACAGTATTTTTACTTTCCTCTTCTATAAGACAGTATTTTTACTTTCCTCTTCTATAACAATGCGGGTACCTCAGAAATACTGACACTTCCTCACTTGTATCTGGTTAAGCAGGAGTATTACAAATTCAACATCATTTGAAATTTGGGTTATATCCACCATTATGCCCTTTTATGAACATCTGCAATCCTGCTATCCTAGTTGTTTGCATAAGATATTGCTTAACTTTAGAGACATTGGCTAGCAGCACTGAAAAAAAAGGAGAATTTATTACTAGATCAAAGAAACTTGGGTTAAAAACTCCTTCATTAAATTTTAGTAAAACTACTTCCTTTGCACTACAGATTGGCAATAAGTAACAATATTAATAATATTCCAGTTTAATTGCATGTGTGTGTTATTATTAAAATATAATTATATGATAATTTAAACCACCTATGATACTACCCAATAATTGTTTGTGCATTGTATTTCTAACAGCGTATTTCCTAGGCATGCTTTTTCTAAAATTTTCTTTAATAAAGGACAATAAAATTGTGAAAAATATGAACACATTAGAGGTTACTCCAGCTGCTGAGTATAGTCTCATGCTTGTGCATACAGAAAAGCAGTAAGTAGCTCACATAAGAGCAATTTTCTCACAGGAGCATACCATAAAAAATATCCTTTTTTTGACAAGAATTAACAGCTCCTTTTTACTTTCCAGTGAACCCTCTGGCCATTTCAGGAATAACAATGATAGGCTTGGGTAAGAGTCATTGCAGTCATCCCAGCCAGATACATGTTTATCAGAGGACTGCATGTGGAAAGCAAAGAATAACGACAAAAGCAAGATTTGGTAAGGTTTTTTAAAAAAATAACATCCTATTCTTCTGTGCAAAAAAAGCTAACAGAGGAAAAATATTGTGAAAAATTAATGGCAGAGCAATCAGACCATCCTATATCAAAACCAAATATGTTTCTCTCATTAATGGAAGAAATAGAAACGAGATATTTGGAATGGCCAATCAAAATAAAACTATCTTCTGAAATTACATTTTTTCTGTCTAAATATGAAATAACTTTTTCTCCTCTCTAGAGACAGTTATATAAAACTATCTATAAAAACATGAAGCTGGTGACCTGTTTGTAGGAGCCAGTTCCTGGAAGCACCATACACATTAGGTACTGTACTGAGACATGCTGAGAATTTTGAAGGGTTCCAGAGGGAGCAGAGGGAGCTAAGATATGTTGCTTCTTGAGGGAAGCAGGCCATTTCTCCATTTTGCTGAAACCATTAGTCACACAGAGTCTCATTCCTGAGTGGGAACTGCAGCTATAATTAGTGCTGAGACTCTCATTTGCATTCTTGCTATAAAAGTTAATATTTTACATGTCAAATAACCCATATGGATTCACTTTTAATATTAAAAGAACTGCTTTTCATAATACATAAGCAGAAGGCTTTATTACACATATTTATGCTTCATACCAGGTATCTTTTATGTTAGAATAATGAAATATGACTTATTAAAGCAGTTGTGAATCTTTTTGTTAATAGTCTGATTATAAGCATGTTTAATCTACACAATTTTAGTATATTCTGAATCACTATTAGTCAGAAATATACCTTTTTTTCCACTTTGCACAATTTAGCCTCACATTTTCTTGTAAGTATCCTGTTCTGCCACTGCAAGTGATGTCAAAAATGCTTCTAACTCTTGAGTCTCTGCAGAAGCATGAAGACTATGTCTGCAAATGGATCTCACTTTCATGAAACCCCATGGCTGATCAATTGCTAAACACAGAGGCTTCAAAATCTGGGTACTAGAAAATGTCATGTAAAATGAAACCTATTATTGTCAAAGATCTTGGAGTACAAATCCTCACATCTTTTGAGTTCTGCTTCCATATAGCCAAAGCTAAATCAGCCAGTGGGAAGCTGTAGGAGATCCTATCAAAACCAATCTTTGTATAAGTATTCATTGAAGGATCCTAAAATTGCAGTTAGCATAAGTCCTATGGAAACACCTGTGACATCCATATGAATAGCAAATTAATTCTTTATGATCACTGCTATTAGAATGAATACTGACTGAATTCCATATGATCACTGCTGTTAAAAAATAATATTAAACAAGAGTCCACCTAGGATAGACTCTGTAAAAATAACAATTGTTAACAATTGTTAACAATAATAACAATTATTGCACATATTATATATAAGTGCAGAAAAATCAAAAGCAGACGGGTAATGTACTTAGAATAATGAACAAAAAAAGACATGATAATTTCTGATTTCTCTTAAGAGATGAGATAAAAGTAGTGCATGACTACTCTGTGCTGCTTTTCATCCTGGCAGTCTTAGAATTTCTACATTATTGTTCTAACTGTCAAAATCATGTCAGTTCAAATGTACTTGTCAGAGTGACTGAAGGGTTAATACAAGAGAAGCATAAAAGACAATCAGATAATAGTACAGTGTGCTTAATTGGAGTGTTTGATAAGTTATTATCTCTACCATTTCTACTGGCCCTACTAGCTGGAGGGCTAGCTTTTATATATTAATGTACTCAATATACTATAAGTCACTTCTTGGCAAGGCTAGTATGGTCAGCAATCACAAATACAGTAATTAGCATTGAGCATACAGATCTTCACATTGCTGACCACAGTCATGCTCCTCAGGGCTCTTGTTTCTTTGGCTGGAGGGGGAAACTGGAAATGAAGCAACAATTATTTTTCTCATAGAAGAAAGGCTGGGCCCCAGAAAATTTGAATCAGTGTGATGACAGGTGTCTTTCCAGTATAAGGTAGTGTAGCAACTGGTGCTAAGAATCATAATGTGGAGAAAGAAAAGAGCTTGAATTTGTGAAAGGGTTTTCAAATATATTCCTGTTAAAATCATAGGATAGCTTATAGTGCTTTAGAAGCTTCCACCTTACATTTTTGCTTAGGCTTTTTCTTTCTCGGCTGTGGGTTGTGCCATAGAAGCGTGACATCCCATGCCAGGCTTCCATGAGGCTGTGTGAAAGTGTGCCCTCATTCTTGCAGTGTGCCCACAGAAATCTGCCTCCCTGCCTTGAAATAACTTCAGCAAAGGAATCAAATACAAAGAGCTAAGATACTGCATGTGCAATAATGATACCTTGCTTTTGCTAATAATACTGTTACTAAATATGGATGGCACTTAGCACAAGGGGATAAGTACAATGCCTTGATCATTGTGCAACCTGAGAAGTGAGAATTTGATTAAGTTACAACAAGTTTAAAAATCACTCCCACACCAGCCAAGTTACTGCTATTCTGTATGTACTCTCAAGGAGTCTTAGAGAAGCTGATCTGTATTGATTTATGACTTGAGCTCATATTTGGGGTAAACTAAGGTATTCAGTTGCCTCAGGTTAGCTAATGAGAAGTTTTTTAGAGTGCTATGATGATTGTAAAATTATAATATCAACTCTTAATTTACAAACTAGAAAGATTCTACTAAAAACGTAAAGGTAGGCTGAGTAATTTACATTCCTAGAATACTTATACTCAAAACTAAGGTAAGCAGAAAAAGAAAATCTCATAAAAATATTTAAGTTGACTGGATGTATATCAAGCAGGCCATTGTTAAGACAAGATGTTGAGTCACTGACATCAACTGAGCTCATTATTTTCAATGAGACCCATTAATTTGCAATATTAACACACACTGAAGTGTCAGAAGTTAGCATTTTGATTTGCTAGCTACTTATGCTGATGTTGTATAAAAATAGAATAAGTAACAATGCAGATTGGTAAAATAAATACATTCAGCAAATATGAGACTCAAAAGAAACAAAACTTTTAAAAACTGTGAGGGTGATGAAGCACTGGAACAGGTTGCTCAGAGAAGATATGGGTGTCCCATCCTTTGGAAGTGTTAAAGACCAGCTTGGATGGGGTTTTGAGCAACCTGGTCTAGTGAAAGGTTCTCTGCCCACAGCCAGGGAGGTGGAATTAAATGATCCTTAAGGTCTCTTCCAACTCAAACCATTCTACAATTCTATGAAAAACTGAGTAAAAGTCATTAGAATATCAAAAGACTAACTCCACAGAGGATCTAAATCGCTAGTATGAGGGCAAAGGATTACTCTGCTGGAATCTCACCTCTAGACACCATGTTTTCCTCATGAGAGTACCCCAAGAATATACCGGTCTGCCTTGGGACAAACTCAACATCATTTTAATACTGGCCATCTCAAAGAATACATTAATATAGAAAGTCTGTCTCCATCCATGTAAAGTGAGAGGCATGATCTGATGTGTGCTGTTAGAACATTTCAACAGATCAGACTGAACACAAAATAAAGGCAGTTTCTTGCTGGTATTAAAGCACTGTCCAGCCAGGACATTAGCCCTTTGCCAGAGGGATTCCAATCCATATCTCCTCATTTTCCTGATATCCTAAACACTGTGCATGTCCTCAGCCTCTCCTTTTGAAGCTGACTAACTTTGTATGGCATACATAGACAGTCTTCTCTTGGCAAACATATGTACATATGTATGGCATACATAGACTGTTCTCTTGAGAAAGCGAATGATGTGAAAATTTAACTGTAACCTGGACATTTATTAAGGAATGGAAAAAACTAAGATTCAGTTCTTCTGCCAAGATTTATTTATTTCTAAAGAACCATAACCATTTAAAAGAAAAAACATTCTTGCCACATGAGTTGTCAAAGTTCTAGATGCGCCTCACTGAGCCAAGGTACTCTCAATTCTTTTCTGTACAGTGAAAATATTTTATGGGAAGCAAAAACCACAGCACAACTCTCAGCTTGAGATTAATGCTTTGAGTAACGTCTATGGGAATGAGAAATATAGATATAAATGTATTATGGCAAAAAGAAATTGCACTTGGAATATTCTGGGACTAATCCAGTTTGTGTAAAGATTGTACTATTACTCCCTTCTCTTCTGGTAACAATTCTCTAAAAAGTGTCCTTGACTGGTCTTCTGTAAAGAAAACAGTCAGGCATGCTGATTCAGGGGAAGTTTCTGTAGCTGACTTGTAAAAAAGGATTGTGATTCTCTGATGTTCTGAGAGACCAAAATATTCTCTAATCGCTGTCTGCTGGACGTGGTCCATTCAGTCTACTGCTGTTTGGGTCTGTTCAGAGGCATCTGATGCTCCCTACACAAATGTAGGGAGTCTGATTCCTGGGGAGAGTTTTTTGATTCTACTCATTGTAGCACTTGAATCCTTTAACAAGACTTGCTCTAAATGTTCAAATCACTTTGAAAATAAGATTTTGATGCCTGAGCCACCCAGATGGATTAACATTTTATAACCACTAAATCCTATGTTTAAAAAATTTACTTCACTATCCATCAAGCTCCACGGCACACTGTTGCTGTTCTCTGTAGAGTGGTCAAAAGGTTTCCTTTTTCATCTAGTAAGTTAACTTTAAAATGTGTATGAAGAGATAAGTTGGTAAGCATACTTTTGCCTCTGGAATCTCACCTTTGTACTTTATGATTGTTTGGTATCCGACCCAGTCTGTCATATGATATCCAGTGAAATTCTGTTATCTTAATAAAGCCTATAAGGGAAAATAGGTTCACAGTAGTATTTTCTGAAAGCAATCAATAGCTACACTTCAAGCATTTTAGGGTGTTACACATATCATATGAATACAGCATGTCTGAAACTGTTGAAATTGTTTTCAACAATAGGATCAGTTGAGACAATTTAGAAATAATTTAAGTGATTTCTAAAATAAAAATTCATGTTTGGATAGATCACACAAAACACACAGCAAATCTTTGTTGGTGATCAATCATGTTTTGGAAATTATGGAAATTTTGACATGCAGAAGCGCTGTGAGGTTTTATTACCTTCTGGTCCCTAAACAAACTTGTCATGATACGTTCACTTTTATGAGTTACAAAAGCTTAAGGACCTTGATAGGTAAAGTGAAATAATACTATGGCTTTTTCAGCTGCTCATTTCTTTAAGAATATTGACTGGGAAAAGCCAGGAAAGCTGCCACATAAACAGATCTCTTCACTTGAAATCTGATTTTACATTTGTGCTGTCTTGCCACAGAAAACATTTTATCAACTTTTTTTTTTTAATTAAATATGGTTGGTGAGCATGACCTGAAAGCCGTTTGCCTGTTTTTATATAAATATCTAAGGCAGATCTCTAAACCTGTGTGTTTTGAGCAACAAATGTTTAATAAGCTGCCTAACACAGGTGATATTCTCAAGACATTTATAAAGAAAAAAAATGTTTTGCTTGACTTCAATGTTAACAGAATAAATACATAGAGAAAGAAATGGTAAACAGAAAAGATTATGCCTCTTCTTGACTCAGCTATAACACCCTGCATCAAGTAAATGTACTCATTTTCTTCTTTTCAAGAAACAGCTTTTGCTGTCAGTATTCAATATAAACTGTTCTGCAAGATGTTAACCTGGATTTCTTTTTGGTTCAGAAAAGGACTACTCATTATCTAATCAGAAAATTTTAAATGCACTCTTTTATGCTTGAGAAAGATCATTTCAAAAATTCCAGTTGTATGTATAGTAAAGTCAAAAGCGAAGCTGACTATTTAGAAATCAGGTTCTTGTCTTTCACAGCAGTCACCCCTGCAGGCTCCCTTGGACTCTGCATGTCAGAGCAGGGAGGGAGGAAAGAAGCCTCCCTGGCTGCTGGTGCCCCATTGGCCTCTCTGTCTGCCAGCCCTGCACCAGCCTTCCCACTGGGCTCAGGGTGTGTGGCCATGGCTGGCAGTGCTGCCTCTGCCCACTTCATGGGCTTGGAGGTACTGCCCTGCACCCCTGAACCAGCAGGGGAGCACCCTCTTTGCTGAAAACAAGGTGAGGGCTTAAACGGAACAACTCCCCAACTCTCTGTCTTGAAACAATTTCTGCGTCAACTTTGCAGCACCTAAACTATATGAGGCTTGAGCTTTTTCCAATTACTTCCATATATCAAGTGTGAAAAGTTTATAGGATGCTTTACAGTCTCAAACTTTTCATGAAATCCCACCAGATCAGTAGGATACTGTTATTTTCTCCCAAATCAACTGCATCAGTTTTGAACTGTGTTCATCTAAGAGAAACAAGCCCTAAAAGAGATCTGTGTCCCCTGACCCTACCTGTATTTATGTTCAATATTGACATGAGACGAGACAGACACAGAAAATGTCCTTGACACAAATTTCTGGAAGTTCCTTCATATATCATCTTTCCCTATGGACAGTGAATTCCTTAATAGTGGCTACAACAGCTACAGTAGGTGGGTCAATTCAGAACCATTACTGAACTAAGGCCATAAATACCTCCCTTGACTCACGTTCTTGTTGCAAAATTCACGCTGAACAAAACTTGCTTAGCCCAGAAGATCAGTAGCGTTTTACATGAGCCTAAACTACATAAAGAACAAGATAATGGCTTGGGAGTAGGATCTACAGTTACCACCAGACAGGACCTTATGTGCTATCAGAGCAAAGAATGGTCAGCCTTGGACTGAGATTTCATGCAATTTGGTGTATAGGTATAGCCACAGAAGGTACCTTGTATGGAGATGCTAATGTTGCCTGGCTCTATTTTGGCTAGTAAGAAACGTCACCCAATATAAGCGCTTTCTGGTCTGTTCCCTCTGTCCTTGAAGATGTAGGTACTGAAGCAATGAGGGTGCTGGATCTGTAAGTGCATTGCACTGAACAGCATGAAAACAGGTAGGACCCTCCACGTTATCAAACCTTAAAATTTGAATGATAATTTCTTGTCTTATGGTTTAGGAAGACAAGAGGATAGCTAGGAATATGTGGTAGTAGTACATCTAGTAGTAAAGAAGGATCTCCTTCACTCAGGGCTGAGTGAAATACTTCTAGAGGAGAAAGAGGATATTGTATCTACAAACACTCTACCTATTTATGATTTTATTCCAAGATGCCTAGGTTTTCCCTCAACAAGAAATAAAGCTCACAGACTTGTAGTTTCAGGATTTGTGACCAGTTGTTAAGAAGTTAGATACCAGGGCTCCTTGTGCTGTAGTAGCCAAGTCTCTTTTCAGATATAGCCCTAGCTGTAAGAGTGAATGTATGTATAAAAAAAATATTAAATATATGAACGTAAGAGCTCTAAGTCATATAGGAAAGAAACTTTCAATAACTAGGGGGAAATGCTGATCTTCTGCAAACAATTTTATTTCCTAGAAGACCTCAGAGTGTAAGAAAGTCATCATGAATGAAGAATATTTTAAGCAAAAAATAACAATTTCGGTCAAATTTTGTTAATTTTGTTTTCCTCATTTTTCTCACATAAAACTAAATGTCTACTGAACTTATTCATGTATATATTATTTAATTATTTTCCCTCAAATATGAATATGTACTTTTTGCTCTGAAACTCTGTTAGTTAGGAAGGACTATAAAGATTCCTTAAGAATTTAATCTAATCTTTATTAGATTTAAGTAGGGCTCTGTGAAATCAGTGACTGAGGTTAAGCCCTGAATAAAAGGAGAATAAGAATAAGAATTTTCTATTTCTAAGCTTATATATATGTATAAAAAAGGTAATCACCTAGGTTTTCTACCTCATGTTAAGCAAAACCCTTATACCTATAAAGGAATAATGTAGCTCATTATATAAAATATTGACTTGGGACTCAAAATATGAACCCTAGATCAAAATTTAGCACATACCTTCTTTCGATAAATTATTTTGTTCTTTGTGTCTTTTTTTCCCCTTGCCTGTATAGTTAGCCTTTTTTATTATAAGCTCCTTAGCACAGAAAGGTTCTTTCTCCCATTAGTATTAGCCTAAGAGAATAATACCTTAATTTTGACTAGAATGCCTGGGTCCTATTATAATGAAAACATCATATATTTTTCCTGGTTTACAGTAAAAAACCCTGAGGTTCAGTAACATTTTTCACAGTTACTGGGAGCTTACATCCTTTGTTTCCCTACAATGAATCCCAACATGAAAATGTTTTCTGTGTTCTAAAATATCTTTGCATCTTGGTATTTTAAAATGCTGCTTTCCTCTGGGCTGATTACTTCAGTTTATATCCTTAATAATTCCCAGATTGTTTTCTTGCTTAGTATATTCGATGATTGTTTTATTTAGTGAATATTTGGTACTACGGTTTAGTATTTCTATATTAATTATTCTGCATTTTCACAACAAAATTCTGGGGTTTTTTGCTAAGCAAGTTATATAGAGCATACAACACATTTTGAACATGAGCATATTGCTCTGCACTCCTTTGTATGCTTTTAGATTCCACATAAGCTACAAATTCTACCCCCTCCCCCTGTCATTTACATTCAGACATACATAGTCATGAATAACAGAAGGCCCAACACTGAATCCTCAGAAACTGTGTCCAGATTTTTCCTTTGTGGCCTAGTTAAGTTAGTTTCCATCCCAGTTTCTTTATTTTTACGATTAATTCTCTTAGCCATTAATCTCAGATGTGGTGCATTGTCAAAGCTTACAAGTAGATTACATCCATTGAATTTCCCTTATCTACAGTGGCAGAAAAATCTTCAAAGAACTCCATCAGGTTAGTTAAGCATGACCTCCCCTGACGGAATCTATGCTGGTTATCCTTAATCAAACTGATTTTCAAGCTGTTCTTTCACACTTCCTTATGGTAGTTTAATTTTTCCCACAATCCTTGTTAAATTCACTGATGTACAGTTTCTTAGACTGTCTATAATTTTTTTGGAAGATTTATTTCCTTTTTTTCAACCTGAAAAAAATCATTCCTAGATAGATCTAGTTTAAATTGTCTCAGTAAATAGACTTCTGTCCCTCTGGGTTCCATACTAGCTATTTAAAAATGGTTTTATTGAAAAAGATCCCAAATATAATAAAATCACGCCTTTTTTGTTGTGATGTGCATTTTGATTTTTTTTGGCAGGAATGCCCATTTCTATGTGCCATTTTACTACATATAGTAAAATAGAACAAACTCTTGTTGTCAATATAGAGTGGTAAAATTAAAAATATTTTGATCACATTACATTCATGGTGGTGAGGAAGAACTTTCAAGGGTGCCTTACTCCTTAGCACAGCAAATAGCTATCAAAAACTTTACTAAATGCATTCTTCTGTTTACAGGGAGCCAAAATGCAATGTGTCATCCTGAGGGAAATGGACATGGTGGTAAATTTACACATCTGTGTCCTCCAGTCTCAACTACATGACTTCTTGTGTCTTGAGGTGAAAATCCATGTAACATTGCATTTGATAAGTGAGGGATTACACTGCCAGCACACCACTCCAGTATTTCAGAAATCCCTGGTGGAAGTTCAAGGTCATGGGCTCGAGCTGCTAAACTTCAATGGGTTAGGGTGAAGTATTCCAGACATGGCATCTTGTTGTGTGGCAGGAACTTGCTGGGACTGCTGCACGTATAAACAAAGGGCAAGTTTTTTGCATTTTCAGAAAAAATGGACAAGACTTGAAGAAGAATAGTGAATGGTAACTCTGGTACTGCCTCCACAAGAGGTTCAAATCACTCAATTCTGTCTCTCTCTCTGAGACACATGTGCACACATGTATTTATACTACATTCATTGCAAAAGTAATTGGGCACCATAAAACTAATGCACGTAAATTTCAAAGGGCAGTCTTATATCTAGACCTAAATTTTATCTCTCAAATATCAATGATGATTCCAGCAGAGATGTGGCAGATACAAATTAAGTGGCACTGGAGACTTTTTACTAGAAAAAAAATTGCCTAGGTTTTACATAAATATGAACCATGGGACAAATTAATCAATCCATGATAGTAGCTTACCTTTCTTTATAAGACTGTAGACTTATGTGATGGGCATAACATAGTGGTTGTTAAGTCCCTAGTGATAAAAGCTATTGATTATTTCCAGAAATGAGCTAAAAATAGGTTTTGCAGCACTTATCTTTGAGGTACTTACTGGCAAATGAAGCTCAAAGCAGTATTCCAAGTTGACTACTTGCAATTCCACTTTTCATATAATAATTGAATATTCACTGAGCAAGACAGAAACCCATCTAGAAGCATGACTCTGATGTGGTGATTAATGCCCTTCATGTAAGAGGAGACCAGTAGGTGTCCAGTTCCTGTTCCAGCACCTTTTTTAATATTTAATATTGACTGCCTTTAAGCAAGGTTTGGAACCTAAATTTTCTATTACCAAAGGAAACTCTAACTGGAAATTCTCACGGAAATTGGAAACCCCAACAAAGGAGAGCCTACAGCAGTCACGGATTATTATGCCAGGAAAGAAAAAAAAAGGACAAGACAGGCTTTAATTTTCTAAAGAAAGAGGTAGATAAATGTAGATTTTTCATAAGGTAGCTAAGCACTCCAACTGTTTAATTACTCTCTCTACTGTGGGAAAGTAAGAGGGCACCACTTCCACCCCCAGAAATATCTTATATAAGGCCAAAGTTGGCAGGTGCATTTGAAGATAGCCAAGCTGTTTTATTCCTATGGAAGGCCATCTATATTGAAGATTACAATGACTTCAATAACAGTCCTGTACAAACTGACACCATATGCAACCATTCTCAGTATGCCAAGAAATGCAATTTTAGGCTCAAAGGATATTTTCTAATGAGAAATAGCCTGTGTAAATTTGTCTGGTTTTGGGATTAAAGACCTGTTGAGTGGTAGCTACATAAAATCCAAGTATTAGATGTAAATATCTTCGCAATAAAGGGAAAACCTGATGCCTAAATTCTTCTGTGTATTTATTTACCATAAAGTGTCCACAACATCCATGAAATAAGTTAGGAACTGAAGAGTTCAGCACATCTCAGATCTAGGTCTTGAATTTATGTATTCCATTTTTATATTGTACTAGAATAATTACCAGATTTTTATTTTCTGAAATTTTCAGGTACATGCACTATACTGTGCACACTACCCTGTGTTCTTGCCCCTCTCAAAAGATAAGCAATATATTTGTTTGCACAGGAAGAGAGTAATTAATGCCTCCCTTTCCTGAATAGACTCTGTCAGAAATATTCAGAAATTTCTCTTCTGTGGAAATGAAACAGACCCTTTCACAGTGCAGGAGAAAGAACAGTTATGGAAGACATGCTAACATTAAAGACAGTCTTGTTTCTTCTGTCTCATGCTTTCTTGTTCACCATGGTCAGCTATGCTCTTGCTTAATATTTATTTGCATCACTGTGTTTTGTTTTTATGATTTTCCACTGGTTTTTTAGGTTTTTCCACTGACAGTCCTGAGAGGAAGGGGTAGAATAAAAGGGAAAGCCAGGATTTGTACATTCTCTATAGCCCTCTTAAATGCATGAATGAAGGCTGCTGTCTTAAGAAACAAGAGAAACAATTCTTTTTTAGACAGTAACATATTTTTTAACATGAAACTGCAACAGGAAACCTATGGATTTGAGCTCAGAGAATACTTTGTATGTTTTAAGTGTTAAGCTAAGCATCTAGGGGCAGAATTTTCAATGGTTTTTTTTTGTGGGGTTTTTTCGCAATTTGCTTTAGATCTGTGTCCTAAGAGGGCGTAAATTGAATGATTTATAAGGCTGAACTGGTTTCAGCATTCACAGTATAATGGACCTCTTAAACCTCTTCTACCAGAAATTCTTGCAGCGTTTCCCTACTCTTCACAGAAATCCAATCTTTCACCAGATCACATCATTCAAGTTTGTCACACCAGTTTTCCCACACCAGTTTTCACCATGTTTTTTCCTTATTGTTCCAGGAAAGAGAACATCATCAAGATATGACTTGTGACAAGTGAAACACTGGACCACAGAGGGGCAAACAGCATATATGGAAGATGAAGCTACTATTTAGTGTACCTTATACTACCACTGAGGTACTAAACACACTCCATGGAGGTCAACATCTGTGAGAGAGGTGCTTAGATCACTAATCACCTGGTTTGATGTATTCATTTCCCACCAGGACCTAATTTTCCAAGTGTTTTCTCTGTTGTCCCTCCAGAAATCTCTCACAGGGCAAAACGTTGAACGTTGCTGTCATCCAGATGGTCACCGGGTAAAGTCTTTACTATTTATTGGAAAGAAAACAATGAAATATTATTATGAGAATAAAAACTAGGTAATAGGACTGGGGGATAAAGGGAAGTGTCTGTTTGTAATGAAATACAGACTATTATTCTTTTAAGTGCATCAGCAGCACTGACTACAGTATTATAATCATAAAAATTATGAGAAATGCACTTGGGAATCATGTATTAGTATTGATTGAAGATAGGTACTCTAAATATCCATATGGATTTTTTGCATTTACATGGGAAAAGTATGCAATTTACAGATTCACATAAATCCTTCCTATCTATCGGACACAGAGTTCTGTGCTGGTGAAGTATTTCTGAAGAGCTGGAAGTGCTGAGTAAAATGAGCAGGTAGAAGCTTCAAAACAAGCAAAATGCAGTGTTTTTACACACAGCAGGAATTAAATTGTAAAACAGATTGTCAGAAAATAGTGTGGTAGTCTGAATTATGAATAGGTTCAAGAACAGATTCATGAAGGTTAAATTTGTTGATGGATGTTGAACATAGATGCAACCTCTGGCTAAGAGATCTCTAAACTGGCCAGAGGCTGGTAAAATAAAGGCCTGTCTACATCTTGATTCCTGCAATTTTTTTTCTATGCATTTGCTAATGGCCATTGTCAGAGAAAGGTTATTTTGGTCTGATTTGATGTGACACTTTTTGCATTTTTAAATACGTGAAGACAGAAACTTAACCAAATTCAAAAGACATACACAAAATCTGGGCACAGTTTATGTCCCTGACTTAATTCTTCAGGTCTTCCTGTGCCCATCTTCAGCCTTTGTGCTGGCTGCCCCCAGTGAGAGAGTCACCACAGATTAGACCCTGGGCATTTTCTTCCTTGAGAATGTTAAACAACCATGTTGGGGAATAATAAAGAAGATATCTTATACTCCTTCAGCAAAAGAGGAAATAATAGAGTGACTGGAACAAGAAAGATAAGCTCTGCAAAAATAAAATTTTAAAGAAACAGTAAGGGAGGAAGAAAGAGAAATGGTGTTCAATTATGCAAATCTGATAGTGCCAGCCCTCCCAGTCCTACAAGATGCAAACCGTGGTTTTCAGCATGTCAGCATAAAGCCTGTATCAGCCTAGCAGCTGAACTACCATGAACACGAAGGCACCAGTCACTATTTGGGACCACATCAGACCTCCACAGCAGTGGCACCAGAACTTCAACTGAGGACTATTGCCAGCAGATGCTTCAAGTTCTGAGGTATAATACCAACTCTACTTAGTAGGACTACATCAGTATTGCTGTGTTACTGGGGGCAAAAAGGGAAGTTGATTATGCACTGCTTTCCAGTAAAATAAATGCCAGAAGTGGAAATCAGAAAAAACCTTGAATAATGATTGATGGTTACGAGGGAAGTCATCTGAGCTATGTCGTCTGTAAAATATAGGGCAACATGAAGCTCCTATGGCCTAAGCTTCAGAAGATAAGAGTTTTTGTTTAATACTTGTCATAAAAGAAATAACATTTCCCAGACTTGAATTTCCTGTCACAATGTTGTCCGCATTGTCCATTTCATCTTTCTATGTCCATATAATCCTTTGTATCATGGGTCCCTATACTCTGGGATATACAAAAAAGCAAATTAATAAATCATTGCCTAATAGACTTTAAGAATAAATGTAATCATAGACAAAATATCCTAGAAAAAAATTGAGTGGAAGAGGGCAAATGACAAGAATAGGTATTGATTTAAAAAAGTGGAATAGTCCTGACTGAAAAACCGCATTAAATGCTGTCGTATTTTTTTCGTATGTAGCTTCTTTTTTGAGATATCTTATCTTCTTCAGTGGCACTACTGAAGAATATGTCAATGAAGTATAAGAATGATTTCCATCTGCTGTCTATGCTGAATGCTCATCTTTCCCCTGACACAGTCTGTCACCACAACAACTCATTTTTTTTTACATTGGGCAGTGCATTATCCTTCTAGAATCAAAGAGTAGTTTCTTTTCTTAATTTAGTTTTTACCCTCAGGGGTACCCAATTCTTGTGCACATTCTGAACAACACCTAAGACAACAGCAGTATAATGGAGTGGATCTGAGCAGCAAACTGCTGTTGAGACAGTGCACAAATGCTTCTGATTTACCTGTACCTGCAAGTACCAGTGTTATGTGACTGTACCAGGTTGGCCCTGGCTGGATGGGCATTCCCATCAAAGCTGCTCTGTCGCTCCCACCCTCATTTGGAGACAGGAGAGAAAATGTAACGAAAGGATCATGGATCAAGATAAGGACACATAGAGGTCACTCACCAGTTGTCATGGGCAAAATAGACTCCACCCAGGGAAATCAGCTTAATTTATTAACAATCAAATCAGAGTAGGATAATCAAAAATAAGCCCAACTCTTTAAATACATTCCCCCAACCACTTCTTTCTCCTAGGGCACAAATTCGCCCCTGATATTTTCTCTACATCCTCCCCCTAATGGTGCAGGACAACGGGGAACAAGGATTACAGTCAGTTCATCAGAGATTAGTCTTTGCTGTTCCTTCCTCCTCAGGAGGAGGACTCACACTCTTCCCCTGCCCCACCATGTGGTCCCTCCCACAGGTGACAGTCCTCCATAAACTTCTCCAATATGAGTCCTTCTCATGAGCTGCACTTCTTCACAAACTGCTCCAGCGTGGGTCCCCTGTGGGATCAAACGTCCTGCCAGCAAACCTGCTCCAGTGTGGGCTACTCTTTCCATGGGTCCACAGGTTCTTCCAGGAGCCTGCTCCAGTGTGGGCTTCCAACAGGGTCACAGCCTGCTTCAGGCATCCACCTGCTCTGACAGGGGTCTCCTCCATGCTACCCCATGTACCTCCATGGGCTGCAAGGGCACAGATGTTTCACCATGGTCTGTACCACACACTGCAAGGGAATCTCTGGCACCTGGAGCACTTCCTATCCTTCCTTCTTTAGTGATTTGGAGGCTGCAGTTGTTCCTCTCCCACATTCTCACTGCTCTCTCCCAGCTGTAGTTGCCATTGACCAGGCTTTTTCTCTCTCCGTAACTATGTTCTCTCAGAGACTCTACCACTGTTGCTGGTAGGCTCAGCTTTGGCCGGCAGTGGGTCCATCTTGGAACCAGCTAGCATCAGCTCTGTTGGGAAGAGCTTCTAGAAATTTCTCACAGAAGCCACCCCTGTAGCATCCCAACTACCAAAACCTGGCCCCACAAAACCAATACAGTGACAAAGCACATTCAAAATATTTATACAAATATATCCATCCTGCAAATATGGTCTGCAGAGGGATGCACAATATCAAAATAAATTTTGTACATATTCCACAGTGGTAAAACTGGGGAGATACTTTTCTTCCACCAGAGCCTGCCCACCACTTACAAATAGCCTGCTTTTCAGAAAGAAAAATGGAGCCACAAGGAACTGTACCTAGTTACCATCTGTGGAGGATAAATGTAAAAATTATGAATACTCACAGAGGAAATATAAGTGGAGGTGGAACTGATTGTTTTTAGTCCTGGCCATGGACAACAGCCTCCATTATGAAGTATAGACAGTAGTGGTTGAGCAGGCTTCACTCCAAATACTGATTTTTGTTTGCTTTGTAATCACAAATGTTTTGTTCCAAGCTACATCAGATCCAGGTTGGTTTTTCATTTGTTTACGGGTTTTTTTTTTTTGTTAGTTCATTTGTTTTTTCTTGGTTGTGGTTGTTGTTTTAATACACAGAATTAATTACTTAAATCCAGCGGTTTAAAAGAAAAGTTTCCTTTCCCTTGAGGAATTCTTCTTCCTAAAACAATAACACTGATAGGTTTGGAAACTTTGCTTAGTTCAGATACTACCTAGTAGTAAGTAGTAAGTGTAGTAGTAGTAGTAAGTGCTTAATATGGTTGTCTATTCTTTTCCTTTACAGCACTCTATTGCATTCAGATTCTGGAAATTCTCAAGTGTAATAGTTAAGTGCAGCACAAATTTTTTTATGTTCAAAAGTGCTGAGATCTGCAATTTTCTCTTATGGCAGTGGAACTGCAGCTATTTGGCAGTACAATCTAGGCTCTTGACTGCAAACAGTACCTTCTGCCCTCCTCCCAGCATCCTCAAACTTAGCACTAAAGCTTGTTCTGCAGGTAGAATGAGCTCAGGCATGTTTTCTTGTTCCGTATGCCCATGTTATATTATTCAACCAATGGATCTTCTCTTCCATGAAATATTTTTGAAAAAGAAGAGTTTTTTTTCTTCTGAATGCATAGCATCTTATGTATCGTAAGTATTCCATTCACAAGTCTGTTTCTTTACCAAATATTCTGATAAGTATCATTTTTCCTAACTCTGGATAAACTGAGAAGCATTACCAGTAAAGTGGACTTACACAGTCAGTAAGGTATTACGACAGAAATAAAAATCTCTATACAATATGAAATCTTGAGAACCCATCCTACAGTCCTTATTCAGTCAGCTCCCATTCTGAAGGCAAGAGGATAGAAATGCTTGAGAAAAAAAACTGTTCTTGTAGATGTTGAAATTACTGTGTTCAAACTAGCAGAAAATAAAATAGTGTAAAGGAGATGCATGAGGTGAACTGACAGAAGACTCCGGCTCAGTCACCTTATTCCATATATAGAAAGTATATATCTGTATTTACCATTTCTAATGACAGGAACTCAGATTTATGGATGAAACAAGAATAAACACTTATTAAAAATAAATTAGGTGTCTACTAAAGAGAACTAGTAATTTGAGTATATATGACAAAAAAGGAAAACAGAATTCACTTTGACAAAACAACTTCTCAATTTTCCTTCTAATGTGATATGACTCATCTCAAATCTATTGCAAAGTGGTAAACAAACTACACCAACACAGTGACCATCATCTGCCAGGAACATTTTAAAAAGAAAACCATTACTGAGCTACTTTTCTTGTCTTCTATACAGAGAAATGTATTTTCCCAGCAGAAACAGCATTTCTCATTATCTTCTTTCCGTTTATCATGTTTTCATCAGTGCTAACAGCAACCTAAGAAATAAGTCATTAAGCCAGTAATTTATTTCTTAGGAATTAAAGTAAATTAAATTAATTTGGACTAGTTTTAGTTCTTTTTCAAAACAGTCTATTTCAATTAAAACAAATAACAAGAGGGAAGTTCAGTTTGATTACTAATAACATTGTACAGGGGACTTATCTGGGATAGCAATTTAAATATGCGGACAACAGCCTTTTGATTTTTACTTCTCATTCATTGAACTAATGTTATAATTGTAACTGTAACAAAAATAAAATGTTTAGTCCATCTTTGTTCAATAATCCTTCTGTAATCTAATTACCTCAAAATAACTGCAAGATAAAATACTGTCTTGAGGATCAAAATGACAGCTATAAGCTGAGCTCTCCACTATTCATCATCCATTCTTATTTTTATGATAACTTTTTATTATTATCACATAGTTAATAAAAAAAGATCTAACTCACTTAATAATGCATCTGAAGTCAGCTTCACTGCTGATGTAAATCATCAGAGATCCACAAAGAGAGTTACATGATGTTATATTTTTTTGCAATAGTTCTTGTTTGTAGATCTTATAGTCTTTTAGGTCAGGCTCCTTACTGTGCTAAATGATACTAAATTTTAAAAAGAGAGCAACTTCAATTTCCAAAATATCCCCTGATTCATTGCTTTAAAGAAATTACTTCGAAGCTTCTCAGGAGTTGACAAGAAAAATCTAAATTGTCATGGCAACATGGGTTGAAGAAATCCTTCTTTGCTGTTTGCATAGATCATCTCCATGCTATCAGCCGGTTTACTAAATCTTGCTAAAGAAAGCAATTAAAGGTTAACCTTTCCTCAGAACCAAATAAATTATGTAACCAGTGAAAGCCAGTGGAGTGAGATACATTTCAGATAGGTCAAAAAAATTTGAGGCATCATTTATCTTTAAGCAAATGACACTAAGTTGCAGGGCAGACTGGAGAGAAGTGACAACATCCAGCAGGACAGGCTTGAGAGTTGAGCCTGTGCAAACCTCATGAAATTTAACAAGACCAATTGTAAGGTCCTGCACAGGAGTTGGGGTAATCCCAAGCACAAACACAGGCTGGAAAGAGAATGGATTGAGAGCAGCCCTGAGGAGAAGAAGAACATGGGGGTGTTGGTGGATGAGAAGTCCAAAGGACGCAGCAATGTGCACTTGCAGCCCAGAAAGCCAAGCATATCCTGAGCTGCATTGAAAGAAATGGGACCAGCTGGATGAGGGAGATGATTCTGCCCCTCCACTGCCTCTCATGAGACCCCACCTGGAACACTGTGTCCAGCTCTGGGCCCCTGACATATGAAGAATATATCTGTTGGAGCAAGTCCAGAGAGGACCATGAAGATGATTGGAGGGCTGGAGCACCTCTCCTATGGTGACAGGCTGAGAGAGTTGGGGCCATTCAGTATGAAAAAGAAAACTCTCCAGAAAGACCTTAGAGCACCTTCCAGTACCTAAAGAGGGCCTACAAGCAAGACTGTGAGGGACTTTCCACAAGAGCATGTAGTGACAGGACAAAGGGGAAAGGCTTCAAACTGAAGGACAGTAGATTTAGATTAGACATTACAATGAAATTCGTGACTGTGAGGATGGTCAGGCACTGCAACAGGTTGCCCAGAGAAGCTGTGGATATTCCATCCCTGAAAGTGTTCAAAGCCAGGTTGGATGGGGTTTTGAGGTCCCCACATGGTCTAGTGGAAGGTGTCCCTGCCTGTGGCAGGGGAGTTAGAATGAGGTGATCTTTAACGTTCTTTCCAACCCAAACCATTCTGTGATTCTAAACAGCATTTCTGTGGTCAACTTCATAACAAACTAAGAGTTTGAATTTTCTTTAATGTTATTAGACGTGTTCTAGCATTCTTGTTTCAATGCAAGTTGTCTGTGTGATATGTGGCTATAACAAGGACAAGATAAAAAGTATTTTAAGGTTAATGAGACTTTTTAAATTCTGTGAGTTTTAAAAAGACCTTAGCTTAGGACTTTTAGATCAGGTCCTAACTAGTTAAAATCTGTTATAAAGCAACCCAAACTACTTAACTGACAACTAGAGTCTATGTCTAATTTACCTACTTCTGCATAGCAGAATGCTTTTTTCCCCTACAACTAGTTTCAAGTTAACTGCATTACGTACCAGGAGAAAAGAATGGAAGATTTCTGTATTTTCATTTATGTTAATTAAATTTCACAATAAAGCCTTCTCTATACAGATTCCACAGGAAAGTTAAACAGAAATAATTGAGTACAGCTAATGATCAAAATGCTACTCCTGCTGCTACTGTTGACTTCATAAGATCTATTAACACTACGTTCTTTAGTGTAACAGCCACTGCAAACAATGGGTCAAAATGTGTGCTGAGGATATTTATGTGCTAAGATAATCAATTTAATTTCTCAAGAGAGATATCTACAAATGCAGAGAGCCACTGATTATGATATTAGCAGTTGTTGGATTGAACTGTGGTTCTGAAAGTGAATTATAAAATGTTTCCCCCTCCCCCTCAAAAAAATGCTTGGTATGACACAATCTATGTATTATAAGAAACATCAGCAGGATACCAATAGAGAATCTGGCTGCTGGCGCAAAGCTAAAATAGTGTACTTAGTCACTTGAATGCAGTCAGCTTCTGCATTGATGTCCCACAAACATTAGTGAGAACAGTGTGATTTGTCATGACCATTTGTTTCACAGCAAGAAGCATGCAAAATTAGTCAAAAAATAAGTTAAATTTGGCTTTTTTATTTTAGTGAACTGGCTTTTAAAAAAAATTCACTGTTGTGAAAATATCATTTTTTCTTTCCTTTTTTCCTTGCCCTCACAGTCACCTGCATTTTTCTGCTAGGTTCAGGGCAAGGCAGGTTCTGTAAGCTCATGTATATTCCTGCAATATCTAGCCACTTGCTTCCTAACATCAGCTGCTTCTTGACAAAGTGACCTCCCTGTTCCTCACAGCTCCATCTGCGCTGTACAGGAGCAGTGTGATGCGGGTCCTGAATTCCACGGTGTGTGTATGACTTCAGGCTGAACCCTAAGGTGCTCATACAAGGCAAGCTCAAGCACTATGCCCAAAGCCAAGCCTAAGATCTCAGCCGTGTATTCTGGATACACTCTGCAAAGCAAGCCAAGCTAACCCATCCATTTTAGCAGTCGGCATTGCAAGCACAGTGAGGATGCTTCAAATCCAAGCTACAGCTGGGCCAATATTTAAAAAAGAAAATAATCTGGCTGTGGTCCCCAGTGTGTCCCCTTGAACCCAACTTTCAAGTACAGGGCAAGGCTGGCTTCACTTTTGTTCCCAGTGCACTGTAAATTGTTTGTGTTTCAGCACCAGTGTCAGCAAAATAAAAGTTTGAGTATCTGTATTCTTTTGGAGTTTATGTGTGAACATAATATGGCAAGTAATGCAGGTCAAAGGAAGTTGAAATCATTAAACAATGATTTATGCAATATTGTATCATGGCTATATTTGATCTGCAAATCATAGGATGGGTGAGGGGGGAAAAAATATCCCTAGACCCAGATTTGTTCTGTGACAAATGTCAAAAGTTTGCAGCAAACATCAGAATTATAAGAACATTTCACTAAAAACCCTCATACATAGGTTTAGAAATTATTCTCTAGCAAAAAATCCCCAAACAAAAAAAAAAAAAAAAAAAAAAAAGCCACCAAGGAAAAAATCAAACAAGCAAAAAAAAAAAAAAAAAAAAAAAAAAAACCCAAAAAAAAAAAAAAAAAAAAAAAAAAAAAAGCCACCAAGGAAAATATCAGACAAGCAAGAAAAAATAAAAAATAAAAAAAAAGAGAAACTTCAAGTTAGGCAAAATTGTATTAAAAAACACTGCCTTGCAATTGAACACAAGGCATGAAGGAAGTACTGCAACTGCAAAATGTAATTTTTAAATGCTGACCATATTTCACACAAATTTGCAAAACAAACACTGCATTAAAAGTTTAATTCATTATTATTTATTCAGGTCTGTGTCAGCTGCAGTGCTGCAAATGTTTCTTTTGGAAAGCCACTGTACAACAAAGACATGAATATGGAACATAATTCTGTACTTCAGTATCCATAGGATACTGTAAGACAGATATAAAACATGCAGAGACTAAAATGCTACTAGGTTTTTTCATAATGTCTTTAAAGGAAAAAGCAGAGAAATAAATGAAGTAAGGTAGAGGTCAGATGTTCAGAGATACCAGAGATAGTATTTAAAAACAAATTGCTTCCACATATACATAAATATATTAATTTATCCAGGTTTGTTGCTGTGATTCGTCTAGTTTTCCTGATTTTTTAAAGTCAGTCATGGATGCAAACCTTGTCAGAAGTTCTCATCCACAAGAGCTCAAATTAAACAGGGTCTGACACCACCATTCAGCTGCAATATCTACTTTGTCTGGATTATTTGGAGTAGCAATCTGTTCAGAAGTAGCCAATTGAGCTATTTCTGAAATCAATACAAATTTCAGTTTCCAATGCAGCAGAATTGGGCTCTCAGAACTGCCTGAAGTTACCTTTTACTGGACAGGGATGAGACAAGAAATTTACTTGAAAGAAGTCAAATCACTATTTCAGAATATGCATGAATGTATCATTAAAATGCATAATTAAATAATTTAAAAACTGTAAGAAACTGTGATTAATTTTTATTATGGAAATTAAACATTACTATAATTGCTAGAAATTGTGATTTTTTTTTTCTTATTTTTTTGCTAAAAGCAGATCATTGATGATATTCTGATTAATCAAGAGTTCTGGTTAATCATCAGCAATGTAAGAGTGATTAAATCTTGCTTTGTCCTTTAAATTAATCTGCCCTCCAGGTAAAAATGGCAAGAAACTACTATCACTTTCTTTTCATTTTTTTTTTCCTATATGAAAAAGAAATGCAGAAAAAATTATTGTCTCTGAGAAAGTAAGATTTGTTATTCGAAATAAGACACATTATTACTCTTGAAAGAGCACATGCATGCCTCCATTTACCATTCTACTAAATGCAGACAACAGATAAATGTTGCCTTTGGGTGTCAATGTAATACTAACAATAATCCAAGTAATTTATAGAAGTAGTTATTCCTCTGAGAAATCTTATAACAAATGCAGTGTAGATTTTCTTAAATGCAATAGAAATGTCATATAGTGGAGTGAAGTCTTTCATCCAGCCAGAACAAAGATGTGTCAGGACAAAAAAAGATCTCACAGCTTTCCTCAGGCATTAATGCCATTTTTTCCCCTATTTCAAAAGTTTGTGGTTGATAAAAAATGGTTTAAGGGAAATTATAGCTGGCGTAGAAAAGTAAAACTTCTAAGTAAAAGAAAGTGATTCATACACATGAGGAGAATTTCCATATGATTCTTATTCTTTGCTCACTGCAAAAATTGGAAGAACATCCAATTTATCTCAGTCTAATACGGCTAATTTTGCAGCCATATGGAGAACTAGAGGCCAGATACTTATTCTGTGACCTTGATTTGAATCCAGTTGTACACTTGAGTTTTATTAGAGATCAGGTCTCAGACTTATGCTACTGCTTCGATGGACTGTACAGTTAAACCAGCAACTCCCCTTTCCACACTGCATCCCCTGCCGGCTCCAGGCAGCCCGGCACTAGCTGCAGTGTCTGTGCTCACATGGAAAAGTGTTTGCCAGCAGAATAATGTCATCATGGCCAAAGAGAAACACGATGGTTCAATACAGATTTGAGCAAGATGAAATTACATCTTATCTTTAAATCCACTGGAGGTTTTCTACTGTGACACTATCAAGCAGTCGCTTCTCCGAGGAAAGGTTACAAGAAAGAGTTTAATGTGAGGGTGTACAGATTACATCTTGAAAAAGTTTAAAACAGTGGTCCCTGAGGCTTTCCAGCCTTTCTATAGAGCGTGGTAAATCTTGAATGCATAACTCAAAACATTTACAGTTTTAGGTTGTTCCTAATCTGTTTGGACAAGAGTTTTTATTAGTAAAATAGTGCTATTGTAATAATGTAATGTAAAAATAGTGTTATTGAGGCATAAGTGCCATAGATGTCTTTTTTAAAACTTGCCTATATCAATGCATATGTAATACTAATACTACACCATGAGTAAAAATAAGATGAAGTGCCTGCAGAATGCAGATTAATCTGCAGGTTATCTGTACAAATCAGAGATGGTGCTGAAGTGGCCTCACAGATTTCAATACATCCTGAAGTTCCACGTGTGCTTATGTGCCTGTAAACCATCTCCAGCTCTTCACACCAGTATCCTCTTCCACACACACACAAACACCAGAGAAACTGAAAAATCTTTACTGGCTGACAGTGGGAATTCAAACCTCAACTATGGGTTCAAGAGTCTAAAATGAGTGCTTGGGGAATCTTTGTTGAATTCATATGCTCTCTACTACATTATATTCCTATACATAGTTAAGGACATCATATACATACCTCGGTGCGAAAAATAGGGCAGATACAGATCTTAGCAAAAAGTAAATGCATTTTTACTTTAAAATATTACATGGTCAGAGTTGGATATTCTATACTATGCCTTTCTATGTCAAATTCCTCATTGAGCTGGGGGATGGAGAATGCATCCATCAAATACTCAGTATAACAGATGGGTATTCAATACCTTGCTCTGATGTTCTTTTAAAAATTCCTTTTTTTCAGCTCATTTTGCCCAGAATTGCTTTAGTCTTCTCTGGAAGAGAATGGAGCGTCTCTAGAGAGACCAGCCACACATTTTGAAAAGCACTGCTTTGTAGAAAAAAAAAAAAAAAGGCTTTAAAAGAGACAAACACTCTCAGTCCAACAGGAGTAGGCCTTAAACAGAGTGGTAACTTTGTGTGATGTAGTTATAGCAATTATTTTGACAAAGTGATAGCAGCAAACAGAAGGTACATAAAATGTTTACAGATTTATTTATTTATTTTTTAAAACAAAATCTTGAGCTGTAGATGTGAGAGTCCTTTCACTGTCTGCATCTAATTTAAGAACAGAAGTGTTTTCCCTTTGCTATTTCCACTAATCTGAATGATACCTCTGTTCATAAGCCTGCTTATGTACATTTAGTTTGAGGCAATTAGGTGGCAATGAAGGTGCTGTATTTGGTTATCTAAACACATCCAGGAAATTACCTTGAAAACATGCACTGGAACTACTCTAGGTATTAAGTAGTATGCATTTCTACGGAATCTAGGTTCTACTGAATATAGGTTGTCCACAAGCATTAAGTCACAGCAGAAACTTATTTTACTCTTTTTTTCTTGAATTTTAGTCAGAATTCAGTCTAAATCTACCATTTGTTCTACACCAGTATGAATTTTTACTGAAATCTTACCGATGTGTTTTGTCTTTCAAGAAAATCAATAGGGTTTCTTATGTTTGCTTTTCCTACAATATAACATATCAGAATTAGCAAATGACTCTATAAACAAGCCCATCTTAACATGCATAGCTGAACACCATGCTGTCTGTCTTGTTGAAGCATAATTGTTATGATAGGGTAGCTTCTGGGAAAGCGGTTCCTTTAAATGACTCCATACTAATTTCCCTTGATGTTTAAAGCACAATGAACAAGGAAGAATTTCCCAAATGTTTTCCAAAACATTCAGGTCCATCAATCAGATTAAATCAGTCCAAAGAAATGTATAGAAGTGCACCTCAAGTCTAACACAGTGAACGATGATGAATGTTCATTTTCATCCTTTCTTGTTCCTTAAAAAAGTAACAGAAAATTCCACAGCAACAAAGGGTTTCCATTTCATTTCATAACGAGGAACAATGTGGAAAGCAGCCCACCTATCATTTTACTGAAAGATATGGAAACTCCTGTGGCAACACCTCCAGAAATTCAGCACTTGTTTCTTTTTTCTCCTATAAAACCTCCAAATCAAGCAAACCTGGATGAATTCCTTTTACAGTGACCAAATTATTTGATAGCAAGGGGCTGGTAAAACAGAGCTCTGAGGATCTAATAATTAAAATTATTTCATGTGCTCCTGAAACCCCGGGTCTTTATGTTACTAAGGAAGGAGTTTTTTCACTCTCTAAAGTATAAATGTAATTTCAGCCTCAGGATTACATTTGACTAAATATAGATACCTGTGCTCAATTGCCTGGGAAGGTAAACGGGAAGGAATTATGTCAACTGTCCCCGATGGTTCCCCTTCAACCTGTTGTTTGACTTCAATATTAAGTCAGTCTTTAGCCTTTAAGTGGGTGTGTTGCTGCTTCACATTAAGCAGGTATAATTACACTCTGCAGAGCAGCATCAGAGGCAGTGCCCAAACGTTCCTGGCAAAGCCTTTGTATGTAAGCAAAACACGTCGGATCGTCGCTGAATAACCATGATCCAGCCTCCAGCTTTTCATATGTGCTGTCAGCCATGAAAAGAAAACACTTAAATGTCAAACGACATAACCAGCGACAGTGTATTTAACAAATGAGTCGCGGGTGTCGGCCCGCCCCGGGAGCGGCGTGGACGCGGCAGCAGCAGCCCCGCGTCCCGCGGCGTCCGGACCCCGAGTGCGGCCGTGGGAGCAGCGACCCGGAGCTCCCCGCCCGGCCGGGCCGTGCCCCGGGCAGCGCCGGGGAGCCCCGCACCTGTGCGGGCTGGGAGCGGCCGCCCAGCCCCGCCGGGAGGGGACCGGGGGAAGGAGGCACCTGGGGCTCTGAGGGGTGGGGATGCTGGAAGTTTGGGTAGGGCTGCCACGCCGAGAAGCCCCCGCCCGCCCCCGGCTGTGTGTGCTGCCGGGCACAGCCCCATCTCCAGGAGCCGCGGATTCACAGCCCAGGAAAGCCGTGCGCCTTTCTCGCCCCGCTCCTTTCCCACCGAGGCAGCCGGGTGGCGTTGCCCGGTGGACCGCGGCAGCGGCAGGATCCGGGCAGAGGAGGGATGCCATCGGGCTGGTGCGGAGCCGCAGCCGCTCCTCCGGACCGGGGAAAGCTCCTGCCCGGTTCCCAGCAGCCCGGGCTGGCCTTCTACCGCCTCTCCCTGCAGATCACGGCCGGAGGCGACCCGAGGGAAGGCATCCTGCCGTGCCGCCGAGGTGGGCGAGGGAGCCCGCCCGTGGGCACCCGCAGGACGGGAAAGGCTCCAGCCTCGCCCGCTAACCCGGGCCGCGGTAGCTCTACTCCCCCCGCTTCAGCCGCCCCCGCACCGAAAAGAGCAGCGAGAAAAATAAAATGGTGGGAACGATATAAAGCGCCTTGGAAGGGTTAAGGGAGACTCAGACAGTACAAACCGCAAGGGGAACCGTCATCCCGGAGGCAGGCAGAGCAACCGGGAGCGAGGTGGGAGAAGACAGAGGCTGTATCGGGGACAGGTGCTCAGCTGCGAGCTGCCTCACTCCCTCCCTCCCTCTCTCTCTCACACACACACAGAGACTCGCATCTCTGAAAGCGCAGGGCTAATGAGAGACGAAGTGAATAATGGGGAAGTTGTTGTCTCTAGCGATGAAGCAAGTAATGGGGCTGAGGCCAGCACTGAAGTTGTATAACCAAATTCTCCACCGTCACCCCCTCGTTTCTCCACCCTCCCCCACTGATTTTAAGGAGAAACCCAGCTGAGGCTGGGAGACTCTCTCGAAAGCACACCCAGCAGAGAGGAGTCCTCTTTCCTCAGGCACGGGCAGGCAGCTGGCGGAGGTGTCCCCGGCGCCGCGTCCCCGGCGCCGCATCCCCGCCTCCGCGCAACTTGCGGGGAGCGGAGCCGGCTGAAAGCAGGTGGAGGCGGCTCTCCGCGACCACCCACTCCGCGCTCCCCCTCGAGCATGGCAAAAGCCGGGGAGGCGGGAGGAGGGGAGATCCAAACTTGCCAGCCCGGGGACTGTCCCTCACACGGCAGCGAGTGCCGTTCGTGCGTGCGCGGAGAGCGAAGTGTTCCCAAACTCCGGCGCTGCCCAGGCGGCTGGATGCGCACGGCTCCGCTCGCGGCGTCGCAGCGGCTGCTGCCCAACTCCACGGGGCTGGTTTCTCCCGGGGGAAGTGACCGGCCGAGAGCAGAGCCCTCGGGGAACACCGGCGGGAGGTGGGAGGCAGGGAGAAGGGAGACCGGGCTCGAGGAGCCTGCTGTTTGCCGGCGCAGAAACGAAGCGAGGGAGAGAGCTCAACCGAGCGGCAGACAGAGATTTAGCTGAGGGGTTATGAGTGCCGTAACCACAGCCTACACGAATGCAATGCAAGAAACCCGAATCTTACCCTGAGCTGCAGTGAGGAGCCCCGCGCAGAGAACCAGCAGAGACTTGAATTTCCTCCACGCAGTCATGTCTGCAGTTATTCCACACACACACACACTCTCACACAAAACCCCCGGCGGCTCTTCTCGGCTGCGACCGTGTCCTCCGAGCGGCAGCGGGGCTAAGGACAGCGCCAAATAACCACGACAGGGCGAGGAGAGGCGGAGAGGAGCGGTCCGGGTCCCGAGCGCCGCGCAGCGCCCGGCGCCTCCTGCAGGACTGCGCGGGCGGCTCGCTCCGCTCTGCTCACAGACAGCATCAGTCCCGCGCCGCGGCGGGGCTGCGCCGCTCAGCGCCCGCGGAGCCCCGGCGCTGCCGGCCCGCCGCCCGCCCAGAGGAGGGCAGGGCGCCGAGGGAGGGACGGGAGGCACGCCCGGGGCCGCGGGCAGCGCGGCATGCACGACCGCCGGCGGGGAGAGCCGGGCAGCGGCGACGTCGGCAGGAGAGGGATGCGGAGAGTGCGAGGAAGAGGAGGAGGAGAGGGAGGAGGAGGAGGAGGAGGAGGATAAGGAGAGAAGAGGGAGGGAGGGATCGCGGCGAGAGTAGCGCAGGCAGCGCAGCGGAGCGGCTGCCAGCCACATGAGAAGCCGCCGCCGCTGGACTCAACCATCACTTCCCACGGAGAGGGGAAGGGGCCGGCGCTGTGCAGCCGGAGCTCGCCGAGCCCGCAGCCTCCCTGTGCCGCCGGACAGCCCCGCACGGCCTCCCGGGGCTGCTGCCGGCCGCCGAAAGGCCCCGGCGGAGCGATGGCTTTCCCCGGGCCCGCTGTCCCCCGGCGCGGAGAGGGGTCGTGGCTGCAGGGCTGCACCTGCCCGGGAGGCTCCTGCTGCCATTCCCCGGTGTCCTGTCCCCCAGCTCTGCCTGCAGTTCGCCTTCCCCAGCCACATGCGGGGTGCGAGTGGTGCGGGTGCTGGGGTCCCTTGTCCTAAGTGAAATTATCCTCTGCTTTCGTCTCCGCTCTTGAGTGAAGGAGGCTTTCAGGTCCAAAATGTGCCCTGCTCGTTTCTGCTAAGCTGTTCATCGGAACAAGGTGGTGTTCCTGAGGAGAAGGAGACAAGCCAGTATCTCCTTGTGGAGCACTGCTTTGTCTTTATGTTGCCATTCTCGAGAGCTCCTGTTGCCAAGAGGAATTTCTGCTAGAGGAATTAGCAATCCTTTCCAAAACTAAAGAAAATCCAATCAAAATATGACATGGCAGTATGCACCAGAGGCTTCCCCACCACCAACTTGGAGCAGGAAGGGTTGGTTACTTGAGCCCGAGGGAAAGGAAATGGTGACCAAGATCATCATGTCACAGGTCCCCATGCTCCATGATTCCAACAAGGCTTTCTGTGCCAGGCCTGCCTTCAAATGGGTGGGAAAAACGTGCCCAACCCTGATTTTCAATCCGGTATGAATTGTCACCATCATTGCACGCTGGGCCTGACTCCATAATTAATGCTTACCAATATCCGTAATTAAAACACAAAGGCTCATAGGAAGGAAAGACAGAAACACAAGCCCTTTTGGAAAGGTAGCTTCAAGGTTGTAATTATTCGCTTATGGTGAGTTTTTTCGTGGGGAAATATGCAAAGTTGTTTTCTCGTTGTAAGTTGCATGAAGGTGGTGAATGGGCACTGAACGAGGTAGGCTGACTTTGTAATAAGCTTGTATTTATGTAAAAACGCTGTGGTTCTCACTCGTCCCTCCCTCTCTCTCTCACACACACACAGAGACTCGCATCTCTGAAAGCGCAGGGCTAATGAGAGACGAAGTGAATAATGGGGAAGTTGTTGTCTCTAGCGATGAAGCAAGTAATGGGGCTGAGGCCAGCACTGAAGTTGTATAACCAAATTCTCCACCGTCACCCCCTCGTTTCTCCACCCTCCCCCACTGATTTTAAGGAGAAACCCAGCTGAGGCTGGGAGACTCTCTCGAAAGCACACCCAGCAGAGAGGAGTCCTCTTTCCTCAGGCACGGGCAGGCAGCTGGCGGAGGTGTCCCCGGCGCCGCGTCCCCGGCGCCGCATCCCCGCCTCCGCGCAACTTGCGGGGAGCGGAGCCGGCTGAAAGCAGGTGGAGGCGGCTCTCCGCGACCACCCACTCCGCGCTCCCCCTCGAGCATGGCAAAAGCCGGGGAGGCGGGAGGAGGGGAGATCCAAACTTGCCAGCCCGGGGACTGTCCCTCACACGGCAGCGAGTGCCGTTCGTGCGTGCGCGGAGAGCGAAGTGTTCCCAAACTCCGGCGCTGCCCAGGCGGCTGGATGCGCACGGCTCCGCTCGCGGCGTCGCAGCGGCTGCTGCCCAACTCCACGGGGCTGGTTTCTCCCGGGGGAAGTGACCGGCCGAGAGCAGAGCCCTCGGGGAACACCGGCGGGAGGTGGGAGGCAGGGAGAAGGGAGACCGGGCTCGAGGAGCCTGCTGTTTGCCGGCGCAGAAACGAAGCGAGGGAGAGAGCTCAACCGAGCGGCAGACAGAGATTTAGCTGAGGGGTTATGAGTGCCGTAACCACAGCCTACACGAATGCAATGCAAGAAACCCGAATCTTACCCTGAGCTGCAGTGAGGAGCCCCGCGCAGAGAACCAGCAGAGACTTGAATTTCCTCCACGCAGTCATGTCTGCAGTTATTCCACACACACACACACTCTCACACAAAACCCCCGGCGGCTCTTCTCGGCTGCGACCGTGTCCTCCGAGCGGCAGCGGGGCTAAGGACAGCGCCAAATAACCACGACAGGGCGAGGAGAGGCGGAGAGGAGCGGTCCGGGTCCCGAGCGCCGCGCAGCGCCCGGCGCCTCCTGCAGGACTGCGCGGGCGGCTCGCTCCGCTCTGCTCACAGACAGCATCAGTCCCGCGCCGCGGCGGGGCTGCGCCGCTCAGCGCCCGCGGAGCCCCGGCGCTGCCGGCCCGCCGCCCGCCCAGAGGAGGGCAGGGCGCCGAGGGAGGGACGGGAGGCACGCCCGGGGCCGCGGGCAGCGCGGCATGCACGACCGCCGGCGGGGAGAGCCGGGCAGCGGCGACGTCGGCAGGAGAGGGATGCGGAGAGTGCGAGGAAGAGGAGGAGGAGAGGGAGGAGGAGGAGGAGGAGGAGGATAAGGAGAGAAGAGGGAGGGAGGGATCGCGGCGAGAGTAGCGCAGGCAGCGCAGCGGAGCGGCTGCCAGCCACATGAGAAGCCGCCGCCGCTGGACTCAACCATCACTTCCCACGGAGAGGGGAAGGGGCCGGCGCTGTGCAGCCGGAGCTCGCCGAGCCCGCAGCCTCCCTGTGCCGCCGGACAGCCCCGCACGGCCTCCCGGGGCTGCTGCCGGCCGCCGAAAGGCCCCGGCGGAGCGATGGCTTTCCCCGGGCCCGCTGTCCCCCGGCGCGGAGAGGGGTCGTGGCTGCAGGGCTGCACCTGCCCGGGAGGCTCCTGCTGCCATTCCCCGGTGTCCTGTCCCCCAGCTCTGCCTGCAGTTCGCCTTCCCCAGCCACATGCGGGGTGCGAGTGGTGCGGGTGCTGGGGTCCCTTGTCCTAAGTGAAATTATCCTCTGCTTTCGTCTCCGCTCTTGAGTGAAGGAGGCTTTCAGGTCCAAAATGTGCCCTGCTCGTTTCTGCTAAGCTGTTCATCGGAACAAGGTGGTGTTCCTGAGGAGAAGGAGACAAGCCAGTATCTCCTTGTGGAGCACTGCTTTGTCTTTATGTTGCCATTCTCGAGAGCTCCTGTTGCCAAGAGGAATTTCTGCTAGAGGAATTAGCAATCCTTTCCAAAACTAAAGAAAATCCAATCAAAATATGACATGGCAGTATGCACCAGAGGCTTCCCCACCACCAACTTGGAGCAGGAAGGGTTGGTTACTTGAGCCCGANTTTTATAAAAAACGTGGTGGTTCTCCCCAAGAAAAAAAAAAAGGGGGAAAAAAAAAAGAAAAAAGCCGAGCCAAGCAGGCTGCCGAGCCAGACGTGGCATTGCTGCCATCTCGTGGCAAGCGCTCCCTCCCTGCCGGGCCCGGGCTGCAGCCCTTTCACTGCCTTTCCCCGCAGCTCCCAAACCCACTGCCTTCTGAGCACTTCCACAGAAGGGATCTGGCTTTAGTTAGCATTCATCATATTTTAAGAACACCTCCGGGACTCATTTTTTTCCATTCGTGAAAGCAAAATGATGCTAATACTTGTTAGTACCAGACATCATGTAGTCAAGCTGCTGTGCAGAATTCCCCAGTCAGAGCTGCTCAGGCTCATCCACTTATCCTTGTCAGAGGACTGGAGGGAGTTTGTTATAGATTGTGAGAAAGATGGAAATGGGCACCAAGCTTAAGTTGAGGCTTACTTTCTGGCATCGAGTAGTCTGAGGCTCAGGTTTTTGAAATGAGCAATTGTTTGCATTGCATCTGTTCCAATAACTTTTTGTTTTGTTGTGTTGTATTGCTTGTTAAGTTGGGATAGTTGAAAAGTAATAAATAAACATAATTTATAGCTGCCTGTGTCTAGTTGAAAGCAGTAATGATGGTGTCATTTCTTGCTATGCAGTTTCAGTGAGCACTCTTGAGAAGTTGCTGTTTGGTCCTACTCATGGCAGATTCTGCCAAAGCTCCAGTATGATATAGTATAATATATGCCTTCTTGGTCTTGACTCACACAGCATAGATTTACTGTATCTGAGGCCTTCTGTTCTTCTGAGGATTTTCTGGGCTTCACTGAACTTTTGGGACCCAATTCCTTCTCTTTTGAGCTATACAAGTGTTAATTTCTTCCCTTTATAGCATGTAGATAGAGTAAAATAACTGAGCATCACAATCAGTATGACTGCAAGAGATACCTTCTCTCCTTTCTTACATCCTATGACAGTAAACCATAATGCATGAACGTTGTTTGCCTTTAGCATGTTACCATTTGTCACCTGAGATCGTGCCTTACTGAGGTAAACAAGATAGCCCCCCCGAGAAGATTTCAGCCTCTCAATAGACTCAGGTAGCTGTCACAGTGACTTTTACAAACCTCGTGTGACTTTTTTTTTTTTTCCCAAAGCCAAAAAAGCAGAAGATGACTCTGGAACTGAATCATGGCATTCCAGGAGGAATCTCCACCAACCTGACTTGAGCTCAGTGTGGAACTGCAGTACCTAAACATGGTAATTATGGAATATGATCTAACCTAATGACTGTAATCTCTCTGTTGTATATTAAATACCTAATGTACTACCATAAAATCCACGAATTTATAAGTTTGAACAGAGGCAATATTTCTCTCTATTCCCTATAGACGGTATGGGGAGTGTATATGTCAAGACTATTTGTACTAATCAGGGTGATTTAAAGGTAGCTTGACAGGGATTTATTTTCAGTTGAGAGCTTGTCCTTTTGTTCCTCTATGCCATATAAAACAAAGGTCTGAAAGGTTAGATTTCCTCTTTTTAAATTTTTTTCAGCTTGCTATGTTAATAATATCGGATCTATATTTCCATGTTGTCATTTTATGGGAGGAAGAAGAATCTTTCTGTAAGATGCACCTATCCAAGAAAAACTACTGATTCAGAACATACCTGAAAACATACTATATACTTATTAAAAAGGGATGTTTGTGGAAACCCATAGCCACAATCTGTACTTGCCACTGGACACAGAAGTCTGTAGCTTTCTGCCAGAAGGTTATTGTGAAACTCAAAATGTCAAAGCTTAAAAATTCAAAATATTATGTTGGTGAAAAAAATCTATAAGAAGATAGTCTTCAGCAGAACAGACATTTAGTGTGAGGAAGTCAGAAAGTAGAAGTGTTCTCAATGAGCAACTTCAGCCAAATGGTTTTTTGTCACATAAGCTGTTTAGTTGGGAAGCAGAAACAGAGACCATAGTTCCAAATACTCTCACTTAGCACATTCTCTTTTTATGAACTCTGCTTTCAGACTTGAAATATTTAATGATTTCTTTAATCATAACAGTCTTCTAGGATGGAACAATTAAAAAATATTTATATATACATATATTCCTTACCACATTTTGTTATACCATAAAGAATAAAAAGGAGACCATGCCACCCATAGTCTGTCTACAGTTTAAAAAATTGTTTATTTTGCTTAGGTTGGACTCTGCTTTCTTTTTGTAGTAATGTTGTGTCCAAACTAGAATCTCTTGTAAGACTGACACTAACGATGACATCTGCAATATCATCTACAATCACATCATTGTTTTATATACTACCAGCACAGGCCAATAAATTTAAGTATCAATAGCCTTCTAAGCTGGAGAAAGAAGGAGAAAACAAGGAAAAGGTGGTTACAGGCTGTCAGGCAGGACACTTCAAGGGAGTACTGG
Organism: Rhabdornis inornatus; assembly: GCA_013397075.1. Lineage (NCBI taxonomy): Eukaryota > Metazoa > Chordata > Aves > Passeriformes > Rhabdornithidae > Rhabdornis > Rhabdornis inornatus. Next base: position 221,003 of record VWZS01004667.1, on the reverse strand, counting down.
TCAGCAAAGAGAATACCATTATATTGTTCAAGAGGGATCCTGGGTGGCCTGCTCCTGCTCTGCCATATTGTATTCCCCTCTGGAATGCTTAGTTTAGGGGGAACAGTTGGCAAAAATGTTGGGGAAAATGTAAGTTGCATGTTTTAAAGTACTGTCAAGCACTACTTAGCTCCTCAGAGGCAGGTTCTAACACACTTTCTTTTCAGAGCACCTACACTGGCCCCATCTGTCCATAAGATGACATTAATAATTTATGTTAGGAAGATGAGACTTCTGAAAGACATTTCTGCCTTTGAGGGAAGGTGGAATTTGTAGGTAGTAACCTTCAGGGTGCCTGTAGGAGACAACATCAAGATCATTATTCCACTTAGGAACTGTTTTTCAGAAGTTTAAACATTTTATCTTTGGAGGGTTAACAGAGGAAAAGGGAACTTTGTTGTAGCAGTTCAAGGAAAAAAGATTATTTGTTTTATTGTTAAGCATAAGAAGGTCCTGCAAGCATGAGGTGTGACTATGCAATGCTAATAGCATGGATAACAGTAGCTAGGATAATGGTCTAAATACACAAGTAAGTCAGTATCTTGACAGCAAGTAAAATGCGACAGTGTCAGCAGGCTTTGAGAATGAAAAGTAGTAACTTCTATCAGGTGGGAGAGATACAGAAGAAACAGAGAAGAGAGGTCAAAAATATCTCAGAAAACAATCTTTTTTTGGCAGAAATCTCATTGGATATGGGAAGGGCAACGCTACATTTGTCCGAGCTGGAAGGATCCTGCTTTCACTGAGACAGGATAGATGTTTGCTTGTGAGGAATCTTTGGTCGTACCTGTCAGGAGGGCTCCATACCCAAGTGTACTGAATCTAATTACTTCCCTTGAGCTGTCCTACCTGAGTGACCATGGTGCTGAATGATGTACACCTATGAAGGTCCTAATTATGAGCACACACTGACTTATTAAGAAAGTGCTTGGTTTAGCATCTAGTGAACTGCTGCTAACTTAAGCTATTCTATACTATTTGTTTAATCATTTGGAAGAGTCATGCTTCAACCTGGCTCTCCTGGTGTGGTTTCCTCATGCTAAGTCTTACATCTCATTTAATCTTGCAACCCAGTTGCTAGAAACTAAAGATCTTCTTGTGTGTTAGGAAAAAGACTTAAGTTATATCCTTGACTCATATTTTGAGCTAACTGGCTGAAAAAGAAAGGTTTAGTGTGTAGGAAAGGATAGGCTGTCTGTTTGATTCATGATGCATTGGAGATGATGGCCACATATACATGAGGATATGTCAGAGGCAGGCTGAAATTTCAGTTTGGACATAAGGAGATTAGTCTGGAGTAGACTAGTATATCTCTGAGTCATTAGCAAACAGATGGTAGTTGAATTTGTATTTGCTGATGAGAAACAAGGTGTAGAGAGAAGAGAGAAGGAAAACAAGGACAGAAAACCCACACAATAATTTGAAGAGTGGATGAGAACTACGTTCTCAAATATACTACCTTAGCAATCAGGTGAAGAGGGAATTGATGAAGATAGAGACATACACTAATTTAAGAAGAGTTCTATATTAGGTCCAAATGGACAAAAATGGAGTCTTCCTAAACTTTCGTTTTGGGAGATTGAGGAATTAATAATTTCTTAGGGCCCTGAAGAAGGGCAAGATTAAATCAGAGAAAACAAGTTGTTTCAAAGGGATTCCTAAGAGCGTTACAATAACGCTAATATTCTTCTTGTGTTCTCATTCTCCTTCCATAAAGAATGAGCTGATACCTGGGAGTTGAAAGTGAAATAGAAGGAAATGTAGGTAAAATCATACAGTTTCTAACATGGCAAAGACTAATCCATAAATAGAGGGGTAAGTTGTCAGAAGAGAGAAAAGAGGAAGAGTACAGGTCATGAGAAAAATGGTGAGAAATTATGATACTGATCATGAAAGAAGTCAGATGGCTGAGTGGAATGGAGGCATTGAAGCAGCTAAAGAAGTAAATCAGGACGAACACAGAAGAAACTTTTGAATCCATGGTCGGGAGAAAAAAAATGTTAAGAGTTAATGGTTAAAGGAGGAAATGAAAAGGTGTAAAGCTAAACCAAGGGTAATCTTAAGTAGCTGTTTAAGAGTTGTCATAAGCACCTCTTCTGGCTAGGGTACTTGAAGTTTGTATTTCTTATTAGATACTGCTCCTAACTGAGGTTTAGACTACTATTGTGGTAGTGGGAAGCTTCACGAATAGAGAACAAAACATACTGAGATTAAAAAATCAAACATGTCAGCAAGAGAAGTTAGTCAAGTGTCTTGCATTTCTTTTTTTTCATCATACCTTGGGGCTGCTTGGTTGGACTTAAATTCTGCCAGGTTGCCAGATGAAAGAGATTTCAGAGATAGAATCAGTCCTTCTATCTTGACATTGAATGTTTGGCTTACCTTTTAATAGCAGGGTCTTCACAAGAAATGCTTACAGGCATGAGAGGAAAATGGGGAGAATATAACCAAGTGCGCAATCATCAGTGCTTTAAAAATAATCACTATCAACAAATTACACTTAGACTCAAAGAGTCCTTGACTGAAGTGACTTAATCTCTAGAGATGTATTCACTTTGGCAGGTGTTCCAAGAAATGAGTTCGTATGGCTTATACTAACTGAGCATTTAGGTGCGCTTCACCCGCTCATAAGAAACGGGTCCTGCAATAAGGACGGAGAGGATTTCTGTGAATTTTTTATCAGGAAGATGTTGCTGCAGTTTCCTGAGTTCTGATGGTGTGCTCACTGGATGTGCTAAGCTGGAAAGTAGTAACTGTGACAGTCCCAGTAGAACATCTGGAGTACAAATAATCTTGTGAAGTTCACATTCATATTCATTTTCCTGATAGATGTTGCAGAAGTAGCTTCTGCCACACCTCAAAGTATTTTTTCAGAGTAGATGGATTTCACCTATGTACCTCAATCACTTAATTTGTGCCTATCCACACTTCAGGGATCTTCTGATGCAGGAGTTCCTTGAAGTGAGTGGTGTGTACAGGCCTGCAGAGGGAGACAGTCTGTTCAGGTGCTTGCTAGATTTCACAGTTAGTTAACTCCTTGTATTAACTGAAAAATAATTTGATAGTCTGGTTTAAGCAACCTTTGTGAAAATGTTGGGTTTAAATTATTTAAATATCTTGAAACTGATTCCTTAAGTGTTTTTTTCTTTCATGTGTTAATCTGCTTCTAAGTCCTGCTTCCAGTTTTATGATGTGACTGCATCTGGGGTGGGCATATGCAGATACACTGAAATAATTTATTCTCCATTTATGTATTCTAACTTTTCCGGGGGGGGCGGGGGGGGTGAGAGGTTGATTACCCTTTTTTTCAAAGGCAAACAGCATTACAGTTACTGCAAAGTAACAGAGTACACATGAATGCTTACTGCAATTATCCATCACAGCTTTGCTAACCTGAGCTAAATGGCAGTCTTTCCACTGACTTCAGTGATGACAGGATTGTGTCCTATATGAGTAATAAATCTAGGATTTTGGCTGAGAGGGAAAGAGTTATAAAATCAAAGTATTGACTGCATTGAAGTTTCAGTCACAATACAACATTACTCCCTGTAGCTATGTATAAGTATGGGACAAGAATAACCTTCTGGAATTTTGCACCTGTAAAGGAAGAATTTGAGGTGTTCTTCCTGCTGTAGCCCATTATCCATAATATCTGTCTTCATAGGAAAAATCTAAGAGGCCCATCAACAGAATAGAGTCATTAGGAAATGATCATGTACTCTCATTTCTCTACTTACATATTGACCAAGCTAGATGGGGACCATCTAAATCTTTGAAATGCAAACATTGCTAGCATTGACCCATCAGCATAACCTCAATTATCTTCCCAAGTATTGGATGGCCTGACACTGGACAGTGATTGGCTTTGCTAATACCATCCCGAGATGGGGTTTTGAGAAAGAGCCTAACTGCTGCTTAAGTAAAGCTGGCAAAATGCCCTTCTGAAGAGAGGTATAATGATATTCATAAATAATGAGATTAAGCATCTTCCTGCTTGCTTTAACCAGTCATGATTTCTTTTCATTTGGAAAGAAGGCAGAACCATGTTCTACCCTTCATGCATGAAGCTAAGAGAGGTCTATCCTTTTTTACTGAATTAATTTTTTTGTTCTTTGTCATCTCATTCCCTTCTTTAACAGAATTTTAGCCAGCTGCTCTAAAACAGCGAGTTCCCAGCAGTGATGATCTATCCTCCCTACTTAGTTCTTTACAGATCATCTACTTTCTAAGTTGCCATTGCCTTTCCTTTCCTAACTTCTAAATTAGAGTTCTTCTCTGTCTAAAAAAGATGCACAAGAGGCACTTTTCTTCTTGAGAACATCGGTGACCTTGTCTGTCTATGGGACTTCTACACACAAAGATCAGAACTCACCATAGAAATAATCTGCTTCTCAGATTCACCTTTCCCTTTTCCTGTATAAAGTCTCTATGTCTCTGTTTCTAGGGAGCCTAATTCCCAGACTGCAGATCTGAAAAAATCAGGTGAGTTCTGATTGAATTCAAGATACCATCACTGTCATTTTTCACATGGACAGATTTCTGATTAAGTTAGTTATCATCAGTTCTTTGTTGTACATACAAGTCATGTTTACCTGGCATTGCCTTAAATTTTTGTATTTTCAGCCCTTCATAATATGCTAATAAAATGGAGTGAAAGAAGATCAGAACAAGGATTTTCACCAGCACCTATTCTAAGCATGCAATAATTTCATGTCTTCAAATATTTTTAAGGAAACAACTAAGTAATTAATCAATTTAAATTTATTTTTAATATTTGTGGTGACTACTGTTAGAAAAAGAACTAGAAGAAGACTAGAAGAACTAGAAATTCTGAGTGTTGTTATCTGTCTGTGCTTCCTCATGGGAACATTAGTCTTCTAAAACAGGCAACGTTAGAGTTTTTTTAAGATTTTGGGAAGTAGATCAAAATTCATTTGATCCTCAAAAAAACGCCACAGATTCTCATGGCAATATCCTAAAGTCAGTGTGAAATACATTAGTGTCTGGGAGGGAGCTGCCATATCATAGGGATTCTTAAGTCCACAAGATTAAAATGGATCACTTCATCACAAGCAGTTATTTAAAAAGTCATTGAAAAGGTAATGGAATATTGCCAATTTAGAGTTTGTTGGAAATAGGTCTGTCAGTTTCAAAAGACCTTAATGAAGTGATGCGGTGTGATAATTTTTTTCCCATGGGACCTTGGTTCTCAATGATTTATTGTTACCTTATTTTCATTTAGAATATTCAGAAGTGGGTGATAAAGGTGTTAGTGTATTCCTAGTTCACGGTATGTGCAGGAGGAATTCATGTTGTTCCAGGTCCCGACATTCAGAGGTTTTGTTGCCTGTATGTCAATGGGGACAGGGATTAAGACCCATTTTGCCCAATTTTAGGCCCCTGGATGACAGAAAGCAAGGATTCACATAGCATCTGATCATGATCTGTGAGTATGTTCTGTGTTTGCTGTGCAGGTAACTTGCAGGAATTATATGCTAACGTTAGGTGGGTGGCCTTGGTCCCCTTGTTAAGGGGATGAGTGACTATCCCTAGTCATCCATCCAAAGTGAGAGCATGTACTTTGTCATCTCAGCTGGGCTGCTGTGCTTTCCACAGAAGAAAAAAGACCTTGGGAGGTGGGGGATAAGGTGTGATCCCTAGCACAGGAAGAGAGCAATTCTTGGTATCTTTTTCATTTTGCATGTACATGAAAGAGTTTGTCAGTCATTGTCTTTTATTCTATGGGCTTTAAAATGCAATCTATTGCAAAATAAGAAAATGGTGTGTTCTTTTGTGAAATAGGTGATTTGCTTAAGGTTTGCAGTGAAAACAAGAAGATGTAATACAGAGTCAGCACTGAGTTGATTTGTTATACTTAAAGCTTCTGGGGCAGATTTCAAAGGCACAAGGGAGTTAGGAGCCAAATTCCCTTTGGTGTTCGGTGCGTGTCCAGCATCTAGCTGACTATTTCTGCTTTTGAAATCTTCTCCCATAGCAGTTAGTGGTTGAATTGTAATGGATAAACCAACAAAAAACTACAACAATCTCTCTTTTTCTGACTATTAAGAAGATACTCCTTTGAAGAATAAAGTTTGTAAAACAGAAAAAGAAATATCAGTGGACCTCTTCTCACTGTGGGCTCTATTTGTGCCTTAAAGCACTCACAGAGCCTGCATTAATGTTGAGACTTATTCAGACATATCAAGGGTATGTTGATAATATATTCTTGCAGTTGCTTGGAATAGGTCTCTGTGAGAATCAGGCTGTAGGAGGGGTTTCCATATGTATTTAATCACAAGGCTCATATTTTTAAGGAAAATTCTGTTTATTACAAGTGTAGTCCTTTTCTTATAAGTGTTTGTGGTAGGTTGAAACCTCCCTGGCTCAGTGCCACAGGCCAGCCTCCTCCAGAGGCACAACAAAGTAGGTCTGGATGCAGCACCACACAGCTCACATGCTCTGATCATCTCTCATTATCTTCACAAA
>VWZS01004667.1:152461-214435 GCA_013397075.1 Rhabdornis inornatus | reverse complement strand
AAAAAAAAAAAAAAAGCTACAGGGCTCCTATCCCAGCCTTGAAAGGGCAGCTTCCACTTCCCCACTGCTATTACCAAACAGTAACTACAGCAGAATGCATTGTCACTGAAGATAAACTAAGTGAAGTGTTACATTCAGATCTCACAGCCAGACCAAACCTCAAGGGCATGTAACCAGAACAACCCCCAATAATGAAACCTGAGATCTGACTTTAGGGTACAGCTGCTCTTCTCACTAAGAAGGTAATGCTTGTGCAATTAGTCATACAGGGCAGGATGCCACAGTACCAGTTTTGCACACCTGACTCTGAAAAGACACCGCCCCTTGCACTGCTCACTGGGGTTTGCCTAAAACATATTTCCAGTTTAGAGGCAGCATCACTTGTTATGGTCAATTTTGATGATTACCTATATTTTAAAAGTATGATAATTTTTTGATCCCTATATAAAACCAATTGATCCAAATTTATTAGTTTTCTTTGATTTTGTTAATACATAGTTCTGCAGACTACTTTTAAACGTGTGTTTACTCAGATCCATCTTGGTCAGATTGTGTGCAATCCATTATCAAACAATCTGGTCACCCTTGGAGCAGACATTTTTATTTAAATTCGTCACCTGTGGACTATCCTAGTAGGCATGTGATATGGACTAACATTCTTCTAAGACACTGCATCTGAGTGATGGGGTTTTCCAATCATAATTCCAGGGAGCCTTAATATATTCATGCCAGCCTATATTCTTTAAAATTGCAAGAATTCTTAGATTTTGTAGAAATTCAAGTTGCCAAATAATTGTAAAAAAATGTATGTGTGTGTATCTTAAATTATTTTCTCTCTTCTTGCTATTAATAATATTAATATCTCAAAATTCTACCCAAAAATGGCAATGTTTACAGTAATTATCAAAAATATTTACTTCTATTTGTTTGATTCTCTTCAATCTGCAAAGAACCCCCTCTCTATAACATCTGTTCTAGATACTTCTCATATACTTGGAAAATGCATTTATTTCCACAACGGTGACCAAAAGGCTGGACCATCTGCAAGAAGGCTGGAGAGGAACTTTTGACACAAAAATGTAGTGATAGGACAAGAGGGAAAAGCTTCAAAATGAAAGAGGGTGAGTTTAGATTAGATACCAGGAAGAAATTATTTACTGTGAAGGCAGTGAAGCTCTGGAACAAGTTTCCCAGAGAAGTTGTAGATACCCCAACCCTGGATGGAACTCTGAGCAATCTGGTCTAGCAGAAGGTGTCCCTGCCTATGGCAGGGTGGTTGGATCCAGGTGACTTTTAAGGTCCCTTCCATCCAAATCCATTCTATGATTCAATGCAGTTCTGACTATAACATTTCCTGGACAGCACTAACTGTTCTAGGCAGAGGTGTAAGCCGGAGTACATTTATTTGAACCATGAGAGGAACTGTAATTCTTTGATGTTGATCAGTTGCATAGTGGAAAATGATATGTACTCTGATATCACAAAGAGCTCTACAAAGGTTAAGCAATGTTTTGATAGCAAAAAAAATTCAGACAGATTCTTCTGTTTCATAGAGTCGCTGAGGTTGGAAAAGATCTTAAAAATTGTCAAGTCCAAATGTAAACCTAAGACTGCCAAACCATGTCTCTATGTCTACAAATTGGTTTCTGAATCGTTTAACTTCAAACAAACTCAAAGCCCCAAAACAAAAACAATCCACAAACAAGCACCATGATTATGTTTTGAATTCAATTTGATCTTTATTTCTTAAAAGGTAAGATGTGTTTTTTCCACAGGCTTTCCCTGGATCCTCTTGTACAAAGAAAACAGTTACTGTTTCTGAGCTACAGAAATACCTTCTGTATTCAGCTGAGATTATATTGATTATTAAATTAAGGTGATCTATATTGTTATCTGTCACAAGTGACTCACAGCTCTGTACCTTTATCAATTTTTCCTATCCTAAGCAAAATTAGCAATTAGCTTTTTTGTTTTTTTTTTAATTCTGATTTTTAGAGGAGGATTTGACATTATTCAATGGCATTGACTCTGCAAGACAGGTCTGAGTCATGGGGAATAGGACTGAAGGATACTTGGCTGTGTTCATAGGGGTATTTATAGTATTTTTTGTGATTTCCACAAGTTACTGTAAAGTCTAAGTTCCATTTTGATGTCTGCTTTATATGTAAAGATATGCAAATACTGTGTTTACAAAGCCCACCAGCTTTCATCTGTTTACATACTAAGACTGCTTCATTCAGGTAGATTAATCTCCCTAAAATTGCAGCTATATCTGATACATCATTTTAAAGTTCTTCTGTTTGGAATAGCATCCTGATTTAAAAGTGTAGAATAAATGACCTTTTCTTACAATCCCTCTACTAAGAAATATGAATGCAGAGATCTACACTTTTTCTGGCATAGAAAAAGGCATAGATCTCATCTGGAGAACAGGAGATGATTTGTATACTGTGAAAGCACTGCTTGCTTTAAATGTCTGTGAAACAATGTTCAGTCAAGGACAGAGTTTTACCCATCCTGAGGATCTGAGACAGTTTCTTCATTTTTACATGTCTATAAACATAATTACTAAAAATTACACTTGAGGTTGGGCTTAAGCATTTGTCTGTGTCAGAAATCAGTATTTGAAAATGGTAGTGTTGTGTGCCTAAATTATGCTTAGTATTATGTACCTAAAGTTTCTGTGGATGTCATTGCTGTTCCCATGAGCTCTGTGTGCAGATAAGAAACAGAAAGCACCTTCATGAAATTGTGATATTGCCTGCTCTGGTATAAATTGAGGGTCATGCAGTCCAAATCAATGGAGTTGTGACCATTTGCTCTTACGGGAATTTATTTCATAGCCTTCTCCAGTTGGATACATTAAGAAAACACCTCAAAAATGTCATTTTCCTTATGTTCTAATTTTAATAAAAATCAGCAACCATTTTGACATTTTTTCCCCAATCTGCTTCTATGATCAATGCAGGGACAATAATTTTAGTTGGCAGAAATTGAAAAACCAAGTCATCAATTTTTCAGGAACAATGGTAACTTATGTGACTTTCACATTCCTGTCCCAAAACACACAGACTGGAAAAAATTTTCGTATCCCTTGGAAGTAGCTTTATTAATGCATGTCTCACTGTACTGCTGTCATTTAATTCTTATTCACCAAAAATTTAGCATGATACAAAACACTTATTTCTTATACTCACAAGGAATCAGCTCCTTTATGTCTAGCTCTGACTGCTCTTGAATAAGATGCTCACCAGTTACCCATTCTTGAAGGCACTTAAGCCTTGCTTCTTTTTACTGGAGTGCCATTCATGACGTTTGTGTAATAGCACTGAAGTGTTTGCAAGAATGGAACTAAGAAGAATCTGTGAGACAAATTTAAAAGATGGAAATTGCATTGAAAGAACACAGGCAATTCAAACAGCCAGATATTCTATAATAATAATTTTGCTAGGCTTGCTCCAAAAACATGAAAATAAGGAAAATACCCCACTATAAATTCCCGTTCCTTCTGGAGCTGTGTCCCCTTTGGGGTGATTATTGAATACGCCTGGGTTATGTTGGAATAGGATTGAAACCCAAGTTCCTCTGTTAGACTGAGGTCTCAGAAAACTTACCTATGTGAGTTACACATTATTATATTCCACTAGGTTTAACTCCCCCTAGTACAGAGAGATCAGGATTGGAACTCCATTGCTCTGGGGGCATGCTTGGTCAGTTCATTAATATAAGCTCCCTGCAAGCTATTGTCATTACTTTTTAATAAGCCATTTAACACCTTAGCTACTGAAGTGACCAAATCCGACTGCTATTCTTATTTACTCTTTCTTAAATTTCTAAAACAATCCCAACCCATTTTCCAAAGTGATTACATATTTCTCAATTAAGTGTAATCTGAGTTGATGCTTACATTTCCGTGTTAGCACCATTAACTCAAGTCCCTCTTAGTATCTGGGACCTTGCAGAGAGGCTTAGCAGGATCTGTCCCCTCTGAGCCCTGTGTATTGCACCTTGACAGGTAGGCATGTGCACAGGACTATATGTGCAGCTCAAGATGTACCACCTGAAAATTGCCATTGAAAGGATTAAGTTGTGATTTTATAATAAGAGGCTTTTGCCCCAGACAAGAACTGGTTTCAATACACTTTCAAGGCATGCTGAAAAGCTACTGCTTTTCTCATAGCAGGAGTTTCACTATAACTTGTGATCATTGACCTCCATGGAGTCATTCTGATTTATAGTGATATAAATTAGAATTTGCTAAAAATCCAGGTTTTTCCAATTCAAGTACAGTAATATTTTGTATTTTATCAAATTCCTTAGACCTCGGGGATTTTTTCTTCCCCCCAAGTTAATATTTGGAGCTCCTCTGAATAGTGCAAAACCTTCTATCTCTTTTCCAGATTTTTTAATCCAGTCCTTCTGTTAATTTCAATATGAATCTGAACTGTCATGTTTTACCTTGTTTGATATAAAATGTGCATTGCTCTGAGTCTCTGTTATAGAAGAGCTGCTATCAGAGATATAATTCTAATAATTTGTAATAAGTTCCCTTTTCAAATTGTGTCTGATTCATTCCTTACAAATGCAGGGCTCAAATAATTTGTATTGCAATTAGTTTGTTTTCATAGGTAAATTGAGAGCTTTTGTCTGATCACTAAAAATTTTTTAAATTCTTCTGCCTGTGAAATACTTGGAAGGTAATGAATACAGAATTGTTACTGTGTAATGTACATATTTCTTGTTTATATGCTTGGTCAAATTGCAGTTAAGGTTGCCATAGTAACTAATACCCTATACAAAACACACGACAAGAACAAAACATTGAAAATAGCCTGAGCAATAGAAAACATAAAAGGAGTGTTTTAGGGTGCGGTAACCTTTGTATCACAGACTTATGAACATTGAGAAGGTTCCTGCTGGTGGGGCTCAGAGGATGAATGAGCTGAGACTCTGCTGAGCAATTTGGAGCACAACTAAAGATACCTGCTCTGTTAACAGCCTCATTCCTTCCTTGAAATACCTTCTGCTTTCTTTTCTGAGATTTACACCTTGATGACATTTCTCTGTTTGTCTGTCATTGCCTACAAATAGAATGAGTTGTAGGCATCCATAAACAGCCTCCAGCATGGGCCTCCAATCACATCTCTGCCATTATCCTAAATAAGCTTGGCACCATGAAAGAGACATGGCCCAGAAAAAAAATAAAAGATAACAATAAGAATGAGATGGGTGGAACAGCAGAACTAGGGAAAAGATTATGAAGCTACATAAAACATTGGGGAAACAGAAAATGGTAGAATGCAGGAGAGGTGGGAGTAAGAAATGGGAGTAAAAGACACATAACACATAAAATTAAGAAAATAAGGAAGAGGTGGAAGAAAAGAAGTATACAGGGTATATCACAAAGGAAGAAATAGGAAGACAGAAAACTTATGGTTTGAAAAAGGCAGTGAATGTTTCTGTTACAGGGAGGATGGCTTGAAGGACATTCACAGCACCTGGTACAAACAAAAGTGTTCATAAGTTCCCAAAATAAAAGAAGGGAAGATTCAATGATATACAGGACAGACACAGACAATAGTTAGAAACTTTCAGTGTGCTTGGTCAGCAAGCAGCAAAGGAAGAAATTCTTCAGCCATCAAAAATAAATGTGCACACGATCACTATGGTTTTCTGCTACAAAAGCTCTTTTTCAGTTCTGGGCTTTGGGAAAAATTCACTTGCTCCCTTCTCATGGTCTGAAGAGAAGTTGTTTCTGGTACTTTCTCAAAGGCCAAGGATCTCAGACAGGTACATTCATAAGAATTACTCCCACACCCTGTACTCACCAACTGTACTAGAACAGGAAAATTCCTCCCCTCGTTCCTCATTCATCTCTCCTCTCCTGGCTGTCTTTTCATGCTTCCACACTTCTTTTTTTAAAAGGGTTCTTCTTTTAGCTGTCCAGGTCAGTCACGCTTCTTCCCCTCTTAGTTCCTTCTTCTGTCTGTGAAAGACAACATTAGCTTTTCTATACCATAAGGGATCCATCAGCATGCAGTTTTAGAGCCACAGAAGGTTTGGAAGTATGCCACTGGGGAGGAAGTCTGCCCTAGGAGCTGCTAAGAACTGTCAAACTGCCTTTCTGCAGAACCTGGAGCTACTCAGGGTAACAACCAGTTTGAAAAGTAAAAGTCTTGCCTGTTTTCTCTCTGCAAGATACCCAGCTAGCTTCTCAGTGCTCTAAATTTGGGAAAAAGGAAAAAAGCAGACATTTTGGTATAAAAATTGTATATTTTGCACTTCAAGAGAAAAAAATTGAAAAGAAAAAAAGATATTAAAACTATATGTTCTGTCAGTTTTCATGGAGAAAAGACAGAATGATCAACCTGTTTGGTTAAGTTAGATTTGGTTAAGATAAATTTTAACTATATTTTAAGGCATTAAAACATTTTGTTTGAGAGCTCAAAAACCTGAAAAGCATTTTTTAATACATTTTTGAAAATAAGCAGTACTAGGAAAAGCTGTCTAAAATAAATTTATCATTTGAATTATGATACTCTCTATCCTGATATAGCACTCATGATCCAGAGCCTATTTGAGTAAGTGAGAGCCCTCTATTGATTTAGCTGGGTTCCAGCTCAGGCTCTGACTGTGATCTCATGGTACATGTAGAAAAAGCTTCTCATGAGCACCAGCCAAACAGATGAAAAATTGTTTGTTTTTTTTTTTTTTTTATGTAGTATATGAAGAATCAACTGTGAAACAGGAAACTTGAAGAACTGGTATGTCTATTTAGAAATTTTAAGGAAAGTGACTTGATTTTCTAGTTCCTGTGAGGCACCACCGAACCTTTAAGCTGCTAGATTTCTAGAGCTGGATGAATTTGGCCTGTCAATATATTTAGAGCTAAGATTCTTCATTATGGAATTCTCTAGTTTTTTTGGGTTTTTTTAAAATTTGTGAAAGATCAACTGTCAGTTATCAATTATCTGTTGTTTTCCTTCTTTCCTCTTCTTCCATCCCAGTTTATCCATTTATTCTATAGAGTAATTGGATTAAATTTGCTCTTTTCTAAAAGATCAACCAACACCAAGAAAAGTGAAAATGTTGGGTTATTAATGGTTTTAACCATTAAATCTATCTCCCTTACATCCCTTACATCATGAACAAAGTATTTGAGAACTTTGTGTGTTGTTACACTGAAGTGCAAACACCATTTAACTACTTTAGGTTTCCTCACTGTGTTTATTAAAAGAAATTGATTTTTTCTAACATACATATTATATGAGTTCCATCAAGAGAGGATCATGCCAACACAATTTATCTTCCTCATTTTGAAATTAAAGAAAAAATGAAGAATATTTGTATACAACCTTTCAGTATACAACCGTGGCAGTCATACTTTGCAATGGTATCAGGACTGTCATTTAGTTTCCTTAAAAAGCAGTCCCTTGATTTCCTCGTCTATCTCGCTTTCCTTTAAGATTGCACCTGACAGATAGAAAGCTGATACCAAATTATTATGTCTCATCTTAGTTACTTGTTCAAAATGTTTCCTTTCCAAACCTCTCCTGTTACACTGAAAAAGCACTGTGTGGTTGCTGTAATTGGCACCATGAAAGCATTGTAGTACAGAAAAAATACTTCCACAGAAAAATGAAAAATTTCCCTGAATTCAGAAATGTAGTGGGGACGTCTCTCACTGAGAAGGAAATAAAATGTGTCTGGGAGGTCAATATAGCTCCACAGGACTTTGAGAATCAATTTTTAAATTTTGTTTAGGCCATAAGTCCTATGCAATCCTTTTTGTCTGTTATAATCTCTGTTCTCTCAGAGTAAACTAGGGGCAGTACCCTCTTCTTGGTGCACAGGGAAGGCAAGTTAGTGTGCCTGTGTACAGATGTGCAGAGATGAACAGGCATTGCTATACACTGAGCTGACAACACACAAAGCAGCAGTTCTGCAGAAGCCACGTAGCTCCATCAGCTTAGTGTTGTCCCAGGGCTAAGAAACTCTGAGAAGACACAAACTGCACTAGAGCATGGCAATATTCTCATATGACAACATGAATTAGGGGATGGCACTGACTGGCAGAAGTGTGAGCAGAGGAGCCCTGCTGTCCTTTGCCCATCACAGTTTGTACAGAGCCTGGAAAGTACTGCTGCAGTGGGAAATGTAAATATCTACCACCTTCCCTGAATGGGACCACGGGGACTAGTACATCCCTTTGCACAGGTCTCCTTGAGACCCTGCTTCTGCGAGGCTTTTCAAGGCATCAGTATTACTGGTCTGATCTTTTTATGCCTAGTTGTATCACTGCTTATATCTGTCTATCTATCTTCCTTGCATCCTCAGATGCCCGAGAAAATTCCCTGTCATCTGTCATACTGGATTGCTGTTTGCACTTTTACAAGACAATTGAAGGATGACTCTGATGCCTTAAGTTTTAGCATTCATATTTTCCAGATTCTATACTGCATTAGTTTGTAACTCTGAACTTCATATAAAGCGTTAGCAGGTTCTCTTCACAGTTTCGACAAAACAATCCTTTTCCAGCCTGAGAACCAAGGACACTGTTGCAGCTTCAGGCCCAAAAAGTGGAAACAACAGCAAACTGAGGAGAGCAAACTGGGAGGGTGGGACTTCATAACCTGAAGCTGTAATTACACAATTAACCCCAATATGTAAATGGTCCAAAACTTATAAAAGTGTGAAAACTTGTGACACACCACCCACCTTGGGTCCATCTTGGGTACAGCCATGGCCGGGCTCTTGTACTGCCCAAGGTGTATCCTTTGAAGACCTTTAACAAATACTTACTTTATTCCTTTAACACTGTCTAGCCTCTGTTCCAGGTAGCCTCCTTAGGCATCAACTCAGTTCCTTTGGGTAGTTGATTCACAAGGATAAAATTTTGGAACAGATCTTGTTTATTTGCTGACCAAGGTTCACAGCAAAACTTGTTGGAATTTTTTTGCTCCCACTAGATTGCATGAATGGTACCTCAGGAGTTCATCTCCTGACAGTTAGGTATTTTATTTTCCAAGATAAATTTATTCCTGGTTGGTTTTTTTTTCCCATTTTGAGAACAGACTCCTGACAGATTTTGGATCACTTTAGTCCTCAAGGTCACCAACTGTTCATACATCATATTACTGTTTCCCTCTCTATCATTGGTTTTTTGTGATATAATTTCCAGATTCCACATTCTTCCATTTTTTTGTACTAAAGTCATGCATGATGGTATTTAATAATATTGTTTACAAGACTGATCCCTAGGTCCCTGAGGTTTTACTCAGGAGCAGTGATGACAGCTTATATCCAATATTGTACATGCAAAGCCACAGAGTGTCACTTTGCATTTACCTACATTTCAAGTATACTTAATTTCATCTGCTATTTTTTTGCCAGCCACTCACTTTACCATTTCTTCACAGAATTCACACACCATCTTTACAATTGTGAGAAACTTGGCATCATCAGCAAACTTTGTTTGCAGTTGTTGTCATCTTGGTTTTCACTCTCTTTTTCAGCTGAATAGCCCAAAGATTGAAGCACAGATCCCTGTAAGTATTCAGTGGTGTCCTGCCTCCGCAACAAGGACATAGTGTTCTTTGTTTCTTATCTTTTAATCAATGATTTATCTCTTTAAAGACCTTTACTTTCTTCCAGTGGTTGCTTGGCTTCTGTAAGAGCCTTTGAAACAGACTTTTGCTACTGCATTCTTGAAATCCAAGTATAATATATCAACCAAATCTCCCTCATCAGCTCCACTATTAACCCCTCCAAAGAGCTTCAGCTGTGAGGCAAGAACTAATACTTTCCATTCACCCCAATATTTATCCTTTCATTCAAACCTCGTGTTACCTCTCCTTTATATTGTTTCTTAGAAACTATTACAGAGATTTTTTTTTTTAAATCTCACTGTTCATTTAAAAGTCAACCTAAATTTAAAAAAGTAAATAGAAGCTTAAGAAATGCCAAAAGTAAATCAAGAATTCTATTTTATTTTATTTTATTTTTTATAATATTTTGGGTATTTTAAAATAATCTTTTTGACATAAAAATATCAATATTACTTCACCATCTCATAAAAAATACCCTTCCTGTGATTTACAATGATACAAAACTAACTTCCATGCTATATCCACATTTTCAACAGGAACAACTATAGAAGAAAAACAGTCATGACAGGTATTTGAATGTGCATAGCTTCAAATAAATAAAGTTCTTTCTTCAAATAACATTCTTTCTCCATCTTACATATTCACTATCACTGTGCTGACAGCAGTTGTCTCCTCTCCTTCTATATTTACATTCTTATGCCTTGGGACTTATGTACAGTCATACTGTCTTCTCTGTGTCTTAATTTTCTTTCAATGGAAACTATTAACTCTTAAATGCACTACACCATTAGCACATAAGTCTGTGATCAAACCTGCTGCAGAATTTGTGACTGAGTGTTTCAGTATTCTGTTGTGTCTTATCCCCTCATTTTTCAGAGATATCCAATACACCTTGTTCCTTCTCAGCTTCTTTGTATTTTAGTTTGTCCTGGTTAGTTTCTAAATATCCTGAGTTAGCATATTGTCATTTTTAGCTTTTATTCTTCACAATAACATCTCCAGCAACAGCGAGAAGAACCTGGTATATTTCAAAGAATGCTTCAACAAAGGCAAGACAGCTTATTTATTCACTCTTTTTGTTCAGTGATTTGCATGATGGTGTCCATTGCACATTTACAAGGCTGCAAAATTAGGGGAAGGAGGGGTAGGCTTGCTGTGGTTATATACTCTTAGCTGGTTCACTCTTTGTTTTGCTCCAGGGCTAAATCTTATCCACATCACATGTGCATTGATTTGTGCTGGTGCCCTAATCTATGGCCAAACTATTTTCTTGATAAGGAAGATTATTTGTGGAACACAAAATTATTTGCTTCAGGCTTTGAATTTTAGGGAAAGAATATACATTCAGTTGGTGTGCGCTGTTTGGCCAGGACTGATCCCTTGATGAAGGTCACAAAGGTTATACTACCAAGGAAAAAAAGGAAAATAATTATCTTTATGCTTGCCACATTCTGGTATCTAAAACTGTATATGGCATTAAGAAGTGGGGAATATAAAATTCAACATTTAATTAGTCTGTCCCGTTTCCAATCATTTGTAGTCTATGTTTCACTGGAAGAAAAAGAAATGAGATCCCAAGTTTAGATATTTTGTAGAATCATTGAATGTGTAATGAATCACACCTTCTGCTAGACCAGGTTGCTCAGGGTCCTATCCTGTCTGGCCTTGAACACTTCCAGGGATGGGACATCCACATTCCTGAGCAAATTGTTCCATTGCCTCACCAACCTGGCAGTAAAGAATTTCTTCCCAGTATCTAATTTAAATCTAGCCTCTTTCAGTTCAAAGCCATTTCCGCTTGTCCTACCCCTACATGCCCTTGTAAAAAGTCTCACTCTTGCCTTCTTCTAGACCCCTTTAGGTATTGTCGGGTGCCTCAAGGTCTTCCTGGAGCCTTCCCTTCTCCAGGCTGAACAAGCCCAACCCTCTCAGCCTGTCTTCATAGGAGACATGTTTCAGCCCTTGGATCTCCTTCCTCTCCTCCACTGGCCAGTAAAATCCTAAGCCTCCTCTTGTTTAGTCCCCATGCCTGTGTGCTTCCATACAGACATTAGCATTGGATCCCCAGTGAAGCTAAATTATGGGATGGTGTGGCTGGAACTCCTTCCTCTTGCTCTCAAAGCGCTCTCATGCTGACCTGTGATCCCTCTCCAGGCTCTGGCACTGGCAGCAACCTGGTAGGATTGAGGCTCCTCCAGCATTTTTATTTTAAAGCACTGTCACATCAAGCTACACGCCTTTTCAGCCGGAGAGCAGTGCACAGAGTTAGTAACTGCAGACTCTTAGAATAAAAAGAATGGACTACAGGAAGAAAAGCAAACAAAGTATTTTGTTTACTCAAAATGCTGATATTTCACTTCTTTTGAATCTCATAAAAAGTATCACATTTCCTAACTTGCATACTTTTTCTCCTTAGTGACCGAAAAACCTGAACGAATTGTCTGTATAATGCTAAGCCAAAAAACTACATTAGCTTTTCATTTAGAATATTTTATATATAGAAGGTAAAGGATTATTGCAAAATCTTTCAACACATAGGCATGTTGTTTGAGGCTTATCAGCTTTACTACAGCAGATAGGTTCTCTTCTACATACACAATTTGTAAAGATTTTGCAAGACTCTGTACACAGGGGAAAAAAGTAAATTATATCATCAGCAGATGTAAGTAAAATATATGGTTTGTTTTTTTTTTTAATTTACCCTTTGTGGGCTTAAATGAAAATTAATAGTAGTTTTCCTATAGTCAGCAGACAACAGATATCCAGATAAAAAGTCTTAGAGGTCCATTCATCTCTAGTTAGTTTTATGACTCTGGTCAGTGCAAATCCCATTTTAATAAAACATTTCGTCACTTTAACAACTGTGGAAAAACAGACAAGAGTGGATTTCTGTCTAATGATCATGTTGCCCATAAGAAAACTGTGGGCTTTGGGGTGTTGTTAAAGGGAATCTATTAAAACTCTGTTTCCACAATGAGAGGGCTATGCAGTACCTTGAACCCACACAGATGCCCAGTGGCTTCAGTGAAGTTTGATACAGATACAAGATTTCACTCATGTAACTTTTTTTCCCACATCTGGGATCCTTGTGCTTCAAAGTTTGTTTATTTTGTTTTTGACATTTGGGATGTCAAAAACAGATCTCTAATCCTGAGCATTAGCAACACATAATCTACATAGGAACCTACTGAGTAGCATTTTCAGAGGAGTGGTTATGAAGACCCTCTTTTTCCACTAAATGATAAGGAACCCACTACCCGCTCTTTTACAGGATTCTGTGAAACACCATTGGTGATATGGAACATAGCCAAATAAATAGTCTGATATATTATGTTTCTCCTTTTCTTTCCAGTCCTATTTTGCCTTATTGTTTGAGTTGTCAAAAGTCCTATCAATAGTCCTTTACCTAGCCACAGGTGGTGGAATAAATCCCTCCTGACTCTGGCACGTAAAAAATTACCTGTCATGGTTCATCCAGCCACCATAGATCTGCCTTGTAGAAAGTGGAAAGAGTGACCACGCATTGAATATGAGTGTTGAAGTTAAGTGAGACAAATTTATATTGATAGTGCATACTCCTCTTAGGTGCCCAGCCTCAACTTTGATTTTTAATTGTTTGGTTAGGTAAAAAGACTGTCCCCAATAGATAAGGTTTCCAGAGACAGGCTGTGTATTTAATTAGTATGCACGCTATATGTTTTTTTCTAAAACCAGGCTTTGTAATTGAGTTAAGCTTCATTATGTTTATTACTAAATGTGAATATAAGTAATTTCCATGTGTACAGATTCATTTTTTCATCAGTTCATAATGAGAAGTTTCCCATTATTACTGTTGTTAACTTTACTGATTTAACATTGATGGATCTAAAATGATGACTTCCTAAACAGGTAGGAAACGGTTACAAGGCTGGCTGCAAAGTTCACTGTAAGCATTAGGAACATAAACATGCAAAAAGTCTCACATGGCACAGACTTCAGAGAGAGCCATTTTCATCTTCTTTTTACATAATAGACTTTAATTTGAAGCCCCTGAAAGATGGCTCCTATGCAGTCTTTCATTGTTCAATTATACAATCTTCAGTTAACACTAGTTTTCATCTAAAGTGCCATGATGAACAAATGATATTTAAATATGTATCTCTGGATTAGGGGCTAAATTAGACAAAATATCTGAGAGTACAATAATAAATATCGATAAGGGGACTAGATCTGTGCAATTGATGGGGATAAAGCAAATTTTCATAGTTTTGTCTAGCTCCTGTCCCCAAAGTTCAACAAATAACAGAATAATGGGCTTAGTTTCTACTGAATTAAATGAAACTACTTAAATTCAAACAGGCTATACATTTGTACAGGCATCGCTGTCCTTGCAAATCCTAGTACAAAAGAAAAAAAAACAATAACCCAACTCTTGTTTTCTTTGATTTCACAGACGGTATGCTAATGTGGATACAGTATGATCTGAGTTAATAGAGATATATCTTTTCCTATTACCAAACACTGGACTAGTGCAAATGTATATACTGCATATCAGCAGTACAGGTATATCTTGTATTTTATTTTGTGTGCGGGCATTTCTATCAGCTCAATCTTTTCTAGGGCTTTCGGACAGTTAATAATCTAGGGTTACCATTACAAATCCAGTTGTCTTTTTGGATCATTGAAAATCTCATATTATTATTGAATTGTATACAGGCTTTGTAGAAACAAAAGAAATGGTGAATTTCAAGAAAATACAATATACAGAGCACAGTTAAGAGGCAACTTTTTGTTAAGATTGCAATAATATTCTTAATTTATAGAGAAAATCTCCCTGCTTATAGAAATCTCTTTCAAATCACAGAAGAATGTAAAGGTGCCTATTGTTTCTGCCTCTAGGACAGTTGATGATTCCTCCTGTTATCCTCAGACAGCTGAATCTGTCAGTATTAAAGCTCTTCTGAATCTGCCAGGTAAGGAAAATAAACCATGTAATACTTGCTTCCTATAAACCGTGACTTGATTGTACTGTATATTGAACAGAAAGAATTCTTGTAATTTTAGGAGAAATGGAACTGCTAAATAACATCTCAGCCAAAGAAGTGTTCAGTAACTGAAGAAAAAAGTATTTTTAGCGTAGAGAAATGTGTGGTTTGTATTTCTTCATTATCACACTTCCTTGTTTTCTTGTTTTCTTGTTTCTTGGTTTTGTCTTCATATTAGCTATTTTTTTCTGGGTTTTACTACACTTATTTCTTTTAGCACCTCAGCACGGGATAGGTGCAATACACCTGTGATGCTTCACCTGTGCATCTGAGCCTATTTTGCTATATAACTGTAGTGAGTCCAAGGAAATCAATGAGAAAGTGATTATACTGAGATTACATTCCGGTCTGCTCAATTCAGTACTGGAGAGGTACACAAGTGAAGATTTGTTGCATCAAATTTTAGATGTCTGAATTTTTTTTGTCTAATCTTCTTCTGCAGAGAATGGAGAGAAAGGTAAATGTAGGGAACAGTTCACATCATCCTGAGTCACAAGATACGAATCCCCCTCTGGAGGTACCTGTTTCTAACCTCTTAATGACTTTAAAGTGAGATGACGTGATTAGTTTTTGCTTAAATAAAGTCATATGATAAGTCTATAAATGGCTGAAAAGCTAAGAGTGTGTATGAACATTAAGGTAACACTGGCATGTTGATAATACTTAAAATTAGGAATTGGCATAGACCCTTATCAAACTTACCTAGATTCACTAAACTTCCTTTTGAGTTTGGCTGTAAATCAACTACAACTAGCAGATTGTGAATGAAATGAACAGCTGTGCCTTCATAACATAAATCTCTTAGACAGGGGAAATCATTCAATCAAGTTAGTGAGAAAATTAGCACCTTTACGTTTCATTTTCACTCTTTTTCTCAAAGGGCTTTCATTAGCACAGACAGAAATGATGATACTAGATTTTCAGACTAGAGACTTGCCACAGTTGATCTGTGATATCATGGATGTACTTCAGATTTAGTTGCTGTTGATAACTGAATCTGGTCTGCTATTAAATCCATTATTTCAGATTTTTTTTAGATTGTACAGCTTTGATTAACTTAGATGGTATATTGCTGCCTACCTTGTTAGCGTGACCAATAGAAAAAGAATGGAGAAATCCTTTCCTGCCTCTAGCAATTAATCAACAAACTTCCAAATCTGCTGTCTTGCTATGTGACTTAGAGGATGGAGGGATACAAGGAATGGTTTCCTTCTTCCAATACACTCTGCCATGCAATTTCAGCCAGAAGCAGAGGTGGGTGCTTTCCTGTGAGGCAGAGCACCCTTTGCAGAGGTGCAGTCAGAATCCCTCTGTGATTTGTTGGAAACAGGAAACGGTGTTAGTAGTAGCATTGTTGCTGATATTATTCCAAACAGTGCTTATAGAGTTAATAGAACTGTGACTCTTTGGTGTTACAATTATCTGAGAACATTCCATTTGCAAATCAGGTATTTATATAAACTACATATCAGGGCATGATTTTACATTAGAAAACATTAAATTTAATATTTCCTATGTCTTTTAAAGCGTAAAATGAAATTAATTTAACATGTTTACTAATAAGCTTGTCTTGTTTAGGCAAAGAATGTACTTTTAAAATGCTCTTTCTAATGTTCATTTTCCCACCCAAAGATGGGAATCCCATTAGATGATTAAGACTCTGCTTGTAAACTTGCCTTGTGTGGATAGACACATCTAAGAAACGGTTGTAGCCTAAAATACCCTATTGGAAAAACAAAGTTTTCTAAGAAATGGGTTCATAGATGGACAGAGAGAAAGATAAAAAGTACTATCCAACTTCATCACTAAAACCATGAACATTCTCAACAGTTCAGGATTGAGTGCCCTAAAGCAAAACTAGCTATGTGTTTGCAACTGAGTAATTTTTTATTACTAGCAAAAACATTCTGATATATCAGAAAATTACAGTGCATTATGTGATACTTCCAGCAAGTTGCTCATATCTTTTGGCTGCAGCAATGGTCCATATGTTTGATATCCTTTATGTAATCCAGGAATACATCATTAACTGTCATTTCATGATAGGGGGATTGACCATCTCTGTCAACAATGACAACTACTGCCTTCTAAAATTATTTGACAAACTATGGTGAAATTTTCATCCATTCTCATAATCCAAAACAATGCACAGTGTTCACAGAATATGACATACTTGTGCTTTAAAATTGAAGCATCCTGTTTGTGGGTGAAAAGACCTGCTTCTTAGGAAGCCACAGTAAACATAGAGAAAAATATCTCTTTAGAATCTGAGAATTATATCCTGTGACAAGGGGAACTGCTATTAATACAAAATTCAGTTCTCATGTATTAATTTGCAATATCCTCTAGGGTACTTTTTGTTAATAATCACTAGCATTCCTCAAAAAATCAAAATTAAATCCTATGTTTTCCTGGGTTCTTAGTTTTCTCCTATCCTTTATAACACTTAATCCTGACAAGCACTTGATACCATTAAATGTGTAAGAAAAAAGTCAAACCTCTCACACTATTGGAGTCTGTCTGGTTGTTGCTATATATCAAAGCCCACGGCTCCAAGGATTTTAGGAAGCCTGTGAAAAAATGTTTCTTTTTTCCTTTTTCTTTCTTTCTTGTACATCTCAAATCCTTCAAAATATTGAATACAACTGTAAGTCTGTGAGAAATGAGCATACTTGATGCAAATTGAACTTCAGACAGAGAGTGGGGGTCTAGGAGGTTGAGGGCAGCCGGGTTTAGGCTTATGTGTTTCTCTTAGCTCCAAATTATTTGCTTTTTGTTAAAGCTTAAAACATTCATATTTGTTTGATAGCTACAGCAGAGATAATGACTTTAAGTATGCCAATTTGAAACAAACTGAATATTTGTCCCTCTATTTCCAAACTTGTTTTCCAGCTCTCATATTGGTCTGCACCACAGAGTTCACTGTGTTCACAATACTTCTCTTGTTTAAAATATAAAGGTCTACTTCATTTCATGAACAAAATTTGCCATTAAAATAGAAGAATAATGTTAGGCACACAGTCTTAGCATGACTGTAAGGATGTACCAATTCAGTGTTAATTATTGGAATGCAGATGCTTGTTCTGTCTGTCTCTGGAGTTGCATGCCTGAAAGTGCCATATGATTTCCAAGCAAGTTCATTAATTAATTAGCCTGATAAGTTAACATGAAAAGCAAAGAAAACAAACTACTTTAGGTTTATTTATTGAATTAAGTCCAGAAAATGCATCTCTGTTCTTTTATTGAGTGGCTGTGGGCTGAAATGTGACATACCTTTGGGAAAAAAAAATCAAGGATTATTTAAGTGGTTGTTTACTTCAGAAATGCAAAACATGCTTTTTGGGAAGCTGAATCATTAAAACAATTGCAGTGGGACACAGTGCTTCTCACATTGAGATCAAAAGCTTTGCATAGATAGTGTAATCTGTTTATACCATATATTCCAACAAGTTTTCAGATCATCAAGGCACAGAACTTGAGTTCCATGTAAATTGCTGGTCAGACTGACCCACAGCTAGACACTATAATATTTTCCAATTATACTATCTTAAATCAACTGTAATATTATACACTTCTAGTTATAATCCTGTCTTTCTTGGAACGGGGTGTATATGGGGTGTGTTCATTGGGGGTGGTAGTCTTTGCTCACAAGATTTAGTTTTATTCTGAAGGGATTAATTTTGTGTTCTGCCTTGAAGATGGTGAGCATTCCACATCTTTCTCATGTGGAAGAGTGATTCAAAGCTCCTTCTGTCAGCACAATTTCCTGCCTAGCTGGTAGCTCCACTACCCCTGAGGAGTGGGTCTTTTCTCACAGTGATAAATTATTATCCTCAAAGTAATCTGGATCTAGCACTTTGAAGATTAGGATTAGTACAACAAATATGATTCACCATTCACTCAAGAGCCAATGTAGTGTTTATAGCACTGAAATGATGTACCAAAATTGACTTATTTTGCTTAGCAAGCAGAGTGATGGGTTTTGATCAGCTGCCCATTGAAGGCTATCATTGGCATGGCCAGTGCAGAATATGATAGCTGTGGAGCCTGGAAGCCATGAATATGTACAATGCTATTGCCAAGTCAGCATCTGAGAGGATGTTCATAGGAACAGCCTGCTGGCTCATCATGGATAGGAGAATTTATTTTTGACAGATTTCATACTTGGGAGGATGTCAGCTAACCCTGAGGCTGTGAAGTCTCTTGACAGTCAGAAAACAGACCCCTTGTTTGAGAATGCTGTCGTGGCTTTGGCTAGTTCTTCAAAATGTTACCCTTTTCCTTCTAATCTCATTTCTGTCTCATTCAGATTTAGTTTCAGCCAGCTGAATTCCAATTCAGAAGCTGATCTCCTGTAGGCACTAAGGCAGATGGGAAGCAGTGCTGTTAGGGTATGATGTGAGAGATGGTTTGAACAGAGAGTCAGTAACACACTGTTCAATGCAGTGTTTCAAAAATATCTCCTGGTAGTTTTACATGTATGGCTACCAGATTAAAACAGAAGAATGGAGAAGTTCACCAGCAAGGGGCCCAGATACAAGGTACTGTTACCAGACACAAATGTTCTGAATCATTCACACTAGATAGATTTGAACTGGCTCCGTGCAGTTTGCTCATTTCTGTGTGATGCTGCATGTGATGGCTAGTACAGCAAATGTGACTGCAAGATCAGCAGCAGAAGCATGAGAATATTATCACAGCCTGGGACTAATGTTGTAAATATAAAAAATCCAAGCAGAAAAATTTCCTCATGCTTCTTCTCTCTTAAATATGGTTTGAACCTCGTTAGCAAATTATATTATGGCATTTTTATGTGAAATTAGTTAATTGCCCTTTGTTACAGTTTCTTCTGGGAGGTGGATTGCAACAAAGGGAAAATATAACAGTCACATACAAAAAAGCTGTCCTGCCATCTGTTTGTTTATTTTTACAATTCTGTATGTTACCAATTTCTGTATGAGGAAAAAACTATTAAAACTTGTTAAAGTTTTCATTTCTTCCTCTAAGTGCCTTTCAAATAAATACAGAATGATCTGAGGTATATCATTGATAATAATATAATAAACTGACCAAATGAAAAGGAAAGGATGTCTTAAAATATCAAATTTATTTATAGATAGTCAATTTTCAGTCCTTGCAGACCTACAAGTCAAGAATAAATTGAGCGGGATAGAATTTTGTAAATATGTGAAGTAAAGAAATTGCTTCCTGTGAGTGCTAGTCTCTTCATTTCTGTACCTAGAACAATCACTGAGGAACTGTTTATTTGAAAAAACAAGGAACGAGCAATGTTACACCTGTGTAGTGTATGGTCTTCCACAAGAAAAAAGAAAGGAGGAATTTCATAGAAAATGTTTAGCTCTTTTCTCAGAAAAATAGATTTAAGTCTCTCTGTGAGGGAAGGGACCAAGTCAGATCCACCCAGGGATGAGGAATCCTATGAAATATCATGTCATAGACCTAGTATGGTCTGACCTGGATGTATGTTGTTTTTATCTGATGATGATGAAGGTTAGATATTTAGCAGAGCTGCCTATGAAGTCCTACAGAGAAAATTAAATCTTTCACTGCACATCATTCAAGCAGTGGTCTGTTCTGAAGAAGAGTGGGGTAACATCTAAAATGGGGGGGGGGAGGATAATAAAAAGCAAATTTACTACTAGCTCAGAAAATTTCTCTGAACTCTGTCCTCAGTCCCAAAGGCTTAAGTAAAGACCTTTGGAAAAAGAAAAGACTCAGCTAATCTGTAAGGCAGAGATGCGCCAGGATTTTCTTAAGCGTCCCTGAGATATGCCAATATGCTCTTCCCAGTCTTGCACTCCCCTCCTAAACTTTGTCACTAAAAAACCTTTTATTAGCTATGGTACGCATCTGTGAGCTATGCACTCCACTGCCTTCATCCCCTGAATCCAAATAATTTCAGGCTTTTTGTTTGTGCTTCTGTTTTTTGTCCAGTGGGTCTAGGTGAAAGGACAGTAAGCCTTGTGGAAAAACTGCTTTTTCTATCTAAATCACATTCTTCAAAGACTAGATGAATGGCTATCAGAAAAGCTGTACAGTAAAAAATATTTTAAAAGGATGGAAAAAACCCTGCATGTCCAACACAAGAGATCATTGCTTGTCTGTGCACTGAACAGACACACATCACACAAATCACAGTAGGACTTCATACTGTTAGCAAGGAAAGAATTTCACAGGTTAATAATTGAGAGCAAAAGTTACCTCACCAAAGCATTGGAAGGGCAAGACAGGCTTACAGAATAAGAATGGATTCCAGGGTTAACAGGTGCAGCCTCACATGAGAGAAATACTTATAGACTAAAAACTGACTATAATAAATATGAGATCTGAGGACAATTATGGAAATTTGTCAAACCTTGAAATAGTCCATGTATGTAAGCATAAGAGATTAATAAATTCTAACCTTGGCCTCTATCTCTCCTTTTTTTTCTCTCTGACATCAAGTTTTGGCTCCTAAGCAGAGAAAAAAATAGAAAAGGTAGTTTCAGTGGCTCATTTCCAATAAAAATAGGTAAAAGTAAATAGCAATTTGAATAGTGCTTCAGTATAGAGATATTACTTCTTGTTGTGTTATAAAAAAAGTCCTCTTGTTCTTGTTTCATATTTATTATCAGTCTGATTTACTTTTTCTGTATTTAGTAGAATCATATTAATTAGGATTTGGTATTAAGAAATAATTTAAGGGAGTGTATGGTTTGTATATCAATGGATTTCATCATAAGATACCATGTGGGGAACAGTATGTTGCAGAGTATCTGTAAAAGATGTTTGGAATCAGTCTTGGCTTTGAGAGGAAAGATGCCACATAAAGATGGTCACTCTGGTGCCACATGAAGCAAATCTTCTTTCAAGTATTTACACCTGATTCCTGAACAGAACAGAATGCAAGTTGCACTGAAAAGATGTACAACATGCTGGGTTGTACAATGTTGGTCCTGATATAGTTTCAAAAGATTTGGCCAAGATCCCTTTAGTGTAGTTCAAGTAGTTCACTGGAATAGCCTTTCTCTCCACCAGCTACTGAGGGATCTCAGAACAACCAAAATTCTAAATCAGTTATGGCCCTGGTATTAGTTTAGATGAATTCTATCTGTATAGCTTGACATGGCAAAACACAAGGACTGTGTGGCTGTGGCTGTGGATCCCCAAATAAAAGTTTTATGCAAGATAAGAAGAGTACTAAGAAGAAAATCAGCTTCAGGAAATTGTTCAAGAAGCAGTGGACACAAACAGCAGTGATATCACATCAGCAGTAACTCCAGCTGGGAATAAGCAGACAAGAATAACCAAGTCTCTTCATTCCCATGGATCTGTAACCAGCTTAGAGTACAAGGCACCAGACAAGTTATTATTTTCATACTCCATCAGAAGGCAGGGATACACACACTGTTATGAAGCACATTACATTTTCTTGGGAGCAACTATATATTTCTAACAAAAAAAGATGTGCTTTTTATACATTGCTCCTGGTGTGGAAAATGTCACTTTAAAACTAGACACTTTAAAAAGTACAGGACTAAAATGGAATGAAGGTGCTTATATCCAGAAATAGCCTTCCAGCTGCTGCCTGATCTTTGTTTAACTCTAAAATCTGTCTTCACTTGGCTTCAAAGTCTCCCTTGCCTGGATTAGTACATCTCTGCAAGACCAAGTGTCTTGAATGCATAATACCAACAGGAGGCAGAAACTACATTTTCTTCTAGGGTCTGATCTATACAGTTTCTTAACAGACTAAGCTCCTTTAGCAAGCAGACTTTAAAAAGATCACAGTAAAACTGCTTCCTATATTAGTCAACTGCTGTATTAGTCACTCAGAAGTGGAAGAACCTGCATTTAATTGATTCTAAAACTTGAAAAAATTCAAACCACTTGTCCCACAAGGCTGCCTTGGGCACTGAGACTTAGACTGTGACAGATGTGGGAAAGTGCAGATGGAATTAAAGGTGAAGGGAGGCTTTTCCTACTGGAGCTGAGATATTTTACAGCAATGAATTTATGATTCATGTGGCAGAGAGTGCAGAAAGTGAGTGATGACTGTTCAACAGCTCCTTTTCCCATGAGTCTTTTTTTTTAAATATTGAAAAATGTTTCCAATAGGCAGAAGAATACCTTAGCCTCCATGCCACAGATTCAAGTCATCTTTGGTTTTGTTCTTTCTTGATAGTTCCCAGTTTAATTTCATGATAATGAATATATCAGGAAAATGTTTTGAGGGGTTGCTATAAGTTTTCTTGTCTTACATTGTCTTTCAACTACAGGCTACAAGATAATTGTGATCAGTTCTGAGCTCCCCAGTACAAGAGAGACATGGAGCTTCTGGAGTGGGTCCAGCAGGGAGCAGCAAAGATGATGGAGTGACTGGAACATCTCTCTTATGGGGAGAGGCTGAGGGAGCTGGACCTGTTCAGTTTTGAGAAGAGATGACTGAGAGGGGAACCCATCAATGTCTGTCAGTATCTGAAGGGGGGTGCCAAGAGGATGCAAGAGGGTTCCAGGCTCTTCTCGGTGGTGCCAAGCAATAGGACAAGAGGAAATGGGCATAAACTGATGCACAGGAAGCACCAAAGCTTGGAAGAATTCCATGGAAGAATTTCTCTACTGTGCTGAATACTGGAACAGATTGCCCAGAGAGATTGTGGAACCACCCTCACTGAAAATATTCAAGAAGCATCTGGACACAACTCTGCTACAATGTGCTCTAGGATGACGCTGCTAGAGCAGGGAAGGTGGACCAGGTGACCCTCTGTGGTCACTTCCAATCTTACCCACTCTGTGATTCTAAATAGGACAGAAAAACAGGTAGCAAGAAGAAATGAACAAATATAGAGCAGGGAAAAATCCGACATTGCTTTAGGACAGAGTAACATCTCAGATGTTAGTAGAATTTGTACTATTAAGATGTGTTTGCTAGGAACTCACCACAGGGAAAAAGATTACACTAAATAAAGTAGTCGCAGAGTCATATAATAGTTTAGGCTGAAAAGGACCTCTAGAAGACATCTAATACAATATCCTACTGCTCAAAGCAAGGGTAACTTTGAAATTACACCAGGGTGTCCAGGCCTTGACCAATTGAGTTCTGCAATATTTCCAAGGACACTGGCTACATGGCCTCACAGAGCAGCCCCTTCCAGGGCTTAAACATTCTCAGGATGAAGAGCCTTTCCACGTATCTAGTCTGAATTTTCTTCATTGTAACTTGCAACCATTTCCTCTTATCCTGTCATTGCACCCTTGGCTCCATCCTTTCTACCATGGAGTCAAGCTCCAACTGTGTTGTCTACATCTCCATTAGTTACAATGGAAGCCTGGACACCTTGCAGAGATCTAGACAGCTGTGCTGCAGACAGCTGAAGTGGAATTACTTTTAGATTAAAGCATGATAACTTAAATGTGTACACATAGAAGCTTAAATATGAGCCAAACTTACGACTCCTTTCACAGACAATGGAGGCTTGATCCAGTTGGCTGCACACTACCTGACTATCTAGTATAATCTAGGAGCCTTTAGGTGCTGCCTTATCTCCAGCTGTCTCTTTAAAAAGGCATAATGATCTAGTAATTCCTGTGGCACTGCCCTGTAAAACTACATTCAGTATCCTACCATATTACCAGGTGCCTGTGTTAAAGCAGCTGAATAAATCCCGAAGACATGGCAGTAAAGGAGGATGAAAGAACTATTCAAAAGAGCTGAATAAACACAAACTGAAGGAATTCTGAACAAAATTTTACTGCCACTCTTAGCTGAACTGAATCTTAGCAATTATGTCACAAATAGCCAGATGACCATTCGTGGGATGTGCAAAAAAAAAATTCACACGTACCAAATATGTGCCATGTATTTTTAAAGGTGACAATCCCTCAGAAACAGGATAATATTTTACCTTGTAGATTTTTTCCCTTGCAGATATTATCATATTAGGGTTTTTTTACAGTTATTTTGGTTTTTTAAGCGAGTGTGGAAATTATACCTTTTTTTTCTATAATGACCTGTGTACTGACCAATAATACAAAATTTGTTACTGTTTTATCCTCTGTATACTGAAGTAATTTACCTAAGAAGATCTTATTACTGCTTTTGACTTGAGGGGCAGGGTACTCCCCTGGGGCCTAGGGTCATGGCCTGGGGGATTATCTTGGTGTAATTACTCTTTGGTATAAACTATTGAAAACTTCCCTATCTCCATGAGATGCCTCTTTTTTTTTTTTCCTTTTTTTTTTTTTTTTGGTCATTGCTTTGAGTTCTTTAGTATGCACCCTATTTCAAGACCATTTACTCGTATTAAACCCAAAGGGTGTTTACATAGCACTAGCTTCGGTGCAAATTCCGTATACAGGCACAATTTTTTCCATGCTCATGCTGTAAAAGCTATAGCCTTCTTCCTGGATCAGAACATCGACTCCAAATTTTTACATGAAATGAGGTGAAATGTGGAATATCCAATTAATATCATACTCTGTGATAGTGGGGATAAGTTTTTTCTAACCACACCAGATCTCATGCTGCAATGACTTGTTTTCTTCCAAATGTGTTTTTCTTAAAACCACACTATTGCTTCTTAAAATACATTGGCTTGTACACTCATATCCAACTCGAAATTATTATCTGTCCTATTTGTTTTTCATGACGGTATACTCATGCAAGACAATGTTGTCCATTCCTCCTCCAAAGCATTCTGCTTTACTGGAGTTGATATTGTCACTCCTTGCAGTCCATCTTGTCCTGATGCCTGCAAACTACTGCTGAGCAGCATAACCCTCTGGAGTTTTCTTTTTGGAAGTCATTGTCATGTCCCATTTTTGCAGACTGTCACTTGAGTTGTGTCATATGATACTCTTCAGCAAATGTCTTTAATTTTCCCATATTGGGTACTTTTGCACTCACAGCATTAGATCCCTGATTAAATAAGCTTAACTATATGACTATTTCTCTTAAAAAATATTGAAAAAACATTAATTTTAGGTAATATTCATCTCTCTCGATTTTTTTCTCTTTCTTCATTTTCTTTCCCAATGGGATTTGGTCTCAGACCAAGGGCTGAAAAAATTCCAAACTGATATTTGATTTTTGGATAACAATTTTTTTCAGTGACTCCGGTGTGATTTTTCCATTATTTTTGTACATTTTAGCTTCATCTATACTGTCAGTTTAAGTCACTTTTATGCTTTCTGAGGAGCTGTGTTTTGCTAGTGAAAAAGGTATTAAATTTTATTAATTATTAAATATTAAAATTGAAGAATAACTTTAAAAGTGACCCTAAGGTGTGTAACTCAAATGCCTAGCTTTCTGATATCTGTGTTACAGTGGAAAAATCCCATTGTAGCTGTCTTGCCCAAAATACTTAACCACTCCTCTTTCATAGTGAAAAGAGTGCTCAGACTCCTTATAAAAAGATTTAGTTTACCTGTGTTGGACCTTACTTTAGGATGAGTGTAATGACTCAAAATAAAACACAGCAAATCAACCACTCTCAGCATATTTGAAAAATACAAAGCAGCTCTTTTAGTATTTCTAACCAGTACTCTGAGAATAGAAGGAATGGTAGAGAGTTTCTGCAAAAAAAAGGATAGGAAATGGCTTTAATTAAAAAAAATTTAGACAATATGGATTCTTTATATTCCATATTTTTGCAGCTTTTGCTATACTTGCTTTGGGCATTGGACTTCTTGAGAATGAATTAAATTAAGCATCAGAAGATCCAACTTTCTTGGTGGCATCTGTGACTCCAGCCTTACTGACATCATAGTTATGGCATTCCTCTTGGCTTGAAACTGAAAAGAGAAAAGAAAAAGGAATTAGAATAAATCTGAATATCAAAAAATGTGTGCACAGGATATTCAGGTCTTAATAAAAATATAGGTTTTGACACACTGATATTAAGTGACTTGAGGAAAAAAATCTGATATAGAACTTATACACTGTTATTATAAATATAAAGTTTCGGTGTCCTAAATTGGTAAAATATTCTTTTGGAGGTATTGATAGCATAGGGTTAAAATGTTTCTAAAAATCATGGGAATTGCATAAAATAGATTCAGGGGGGTGGAAAGGAAGGTTGGGTCTGGTAGGCCTGGGAAAGAGAACCAGCTCCTGGGAACGAATATTGAGCTTTGTTTATTTCTAGATCATGTGAAGCTACACCTGCATAATCATCATATGATAAGTGATATGATTGTTAAATGTAATGATTGTTTGGTAATTGAATGTGATTATTGTTTAATCATAATAAGAATCATGAGAAGGAATATTTGGGGGGGCCTAATGAAAATTACAAGAATTCATGCTTGGATAAGATCAATGTATACAATAGAACAATATGGCTTTAATAATTAATATATATTTATATAACAAAAACGGTATAAAAACATGTTCATCTCGGATCCATGTTGGAGTCAGATTTGGGTCTGGACCCCTGATTCCCAGAGCTCTTCAATAAAGCACCTGCATATAATCATTCTGTGATTATGTGTTTCAACGCTAACAATATCAGTGCTCATTTGGAAATGATCCACCTGTCTTATTCATACAAGGAACCAATGTTCTACAAAAGTCAAAAGTTTACTGAAACACAGGAAATATTAACTAATCTGAAAATATTTATCAATTAGGTAATATTACAGTCAGTGCTCAATCACAGTTTTCTAATATTTTGATCTCTTAAAAAGAAGTCCAATAGCATCTCGGAAAAATAATGTTTGTCTGTTTTCATTCTTGTTTAATTATCATGTTCACTTGCAGCCCAATGCCCAAAATTAACCATCAGAGTGAGAAAATCTAACAATGTGCCTGAGCTGAAGATCTGCCAACAATTTTCTAGCAAATCTCAAGCAGAATTCCAATGGCCAAAGTCTGTTTCATGAGGAAAGTCACACTTCAAAATTACTTTTTTGTGAGAAAACCTTGACCACAAATGTGTTATACAATCAATATTGTGTGAAATTAGCACAGTGTAGTACTGGTGTTCTTTGAACTCTCTTCCAAGCAAAACTATGTAGTTTAATAATTCTTTTAAGAAAAAAAAAAAAAAAAAAAAAAATCCTAATTTAATATACATTTAGTTAGAAATTTTGGAGTAATCTGTTTTGGGTAACTCTACATCAAAAGGACTGTGTTTCTATTACCTTGCTGTTTATTTTCATTCACCAAATCAAGATATCAATTTAAGTAATACTGAGTAGCTGAAAAACATCTCAGGCTCTGGCCTGTAATGGAGAATGTACAGGGAGGAAAACAACCTGAAATTACAGTACAGCTTTCTGTTTATCAAATATTTTGCTGCTGGGCAAAAAAAGTGACCAAATATAGTGTGCTGATCCTAATACTTAGCTGACTTGACTCTGCTGAATTCCGAATAGACTAGTGCTATACATAGTTTAAAGAGAAAATGCTGGAATGCACAAAGAAGTATTTATACTCTGTCAGAAAATTATAGAATAATTAAGCTTTAAGGTATAAAAGACCAAGAAGAAAAAAAGATACATTTTAAACCATTTCTTATAAAAATTAATGTGCAATACCTGTTTACCTCTCTTTTACAAAACAGGGTAATTAGTACATGGAGTCATCATAGAAACCAACTGAAAACAACATATAAACCAAACCCCTGCATGGGCCATTTACTTTAGCATTGGACTTGATGATCCCTGTGGGTCCCTTCCAACTCAAACTATTCAGTGAATCTGTGAAAGCTTCTTCAAAAAGACAGGCTATTTTCCTTGGCTGTACTGCCACCATTTGTATTAGGACAGAGGTATATTAAATAATTCATTAATTAAATAACATTATTTAAAACCCAGTGAATTTGAAAGAGGTTCAGGTATGTATAAAAACATAAAAAACAGTGATCAATATGGATATGATCAAAGACTGTAGGATTGATAATTGATAAGTTTGTTCATGTCTATAAAGCCTATATGAAGCTGGTTTCCAGGGCTGCTTGCTTCACTGCCAGACATATGCTCCCAGAAGCATCTCTGAAAACCATCATAAGGAAATGTGATACTCATCAGCACAGCCACAATCCCTGGCCACTTTAGAAAATGTTTGCATTTGGGACTTACCCAGCCTGGTAAACATCAGGTAGCTCCTCTGAGGTCAATGAAATAGTTTATAAACTGACAGATATATATATATATATATATACTGCAAATACCTGCAACTGTTGTCTTAAACTTAGCTGGCACTTTGGTTTCCTATATTAATAATTATTTTCAGAGACTTTTACTTCACTGTGTTTAGTCATTGCTTGTCATGCCTTAGTTTATTATAACACACATCTATAACCTTAGTCTAAGTTTTCAGGATTTCAGCAGACGATAATAACGCATTAGAAGAACACAGGAAACAGAAATAAAGCCACAAAAAGAGCCTATGTTTGAGCAGCTAAATCCAGAGTTAGGACAAGACCACCTTTGTTCATCCTGTTCATCCCTACATGGATATCTGACCAGTGTTGAATGTCCTATCCTTTTTATGTTTTACTCAGGAGTGATTGAAAATGAGCCATATGGAAATATTTTACAATTTTATGTGTTAATAGATAAAATGTGTGTTAGATATGTGTTAATAGCAAATGTTTGTCCCCACATCACTTAAAAGAATATAAGTGCATGTCCAAGTAAAGTCTGATATTTAGGTCAATGTTATGGTGTGTTTTTGGACACTCTAATCAGGAAGAAAAACAGCAAAGCTAGTGTTTTAGACACAAAAATTAGGCATTGTCATAGATTGCTTTTATTCCAAAAAAAGTAAACTGAACAACAGCACTTATTTTTATGCTGCTAATCTGGGAATATTGTTTATTTAGCTTTAGTTGGTACAAATCTGTTCTGCTGAAATGCTAAATCGAGGTTTACAGAAGTGGTTGGGAAATTAGATGTCATTATCTTCAGGTCTTGCTCCTTCTGCTCTGCAAGTGCAACCATCTGCAAACAACAGCTCTCTAACAAAGACTCTGATGATGCACACAAATAAAATAGATTAAAAAGTTTGTATGAGTGGATTCTAATCTTTACTCCCAGGGTAGATCATGAACTGCATGATCTAAATTTAGTGCAAAATCTTCAGACAGTGATGACACAGTGAGTCACTCAACCAAACCATCATGCTGTTGTTAGATAATATAGGTCTATTTATTTAGCAGAACAATTGACAAGTTTGCTCTGGGTATGTG
The DNA here is from genome assembly GCA_013397075.1 of Rhabdornis inornatus. Classification (NCBI taxonomy): domain Eukaryota; kingdom Metazoa; phylum Chordata; class Aves; order Passeriformes; family Rhabdornithidae; genus Rhabdornis; species Rhabdornis inornatus. Next base: position 184,609 of record VWZS01004667.1, on the reverse strand, counting down.
ACAGGCACAAACTTCTCTTTTTACTGCCCTGGTGTGGAAAAATATCTCAAGAATATCAGGTACACAAAAGGGTATAGGTGCCACAAGGTTTTGCATTACAACATGCTGAGCTTAGGTAAGAAAAAAGCAACCTGACAGAGAATTTCAAGCACACAATTGTCACTACTCCAAAGAAAGCTGTACCACAAGGAAGAAAGGCTTCTTGACTGGGGTACTGTTAGCTCTTGTCGACCAGTCAAAGGATTGTTGGACCAAAGATGAGGCATACTCTGGCTACCCTGCTTCCTGCTCCAAGAACAATTCATTCTTTTTGCCCAATTTCTCTTTACTTCATTAAAAAAATCCCTTCAGGCCATCCCTTAAAGAGAGGTTAGCTGCTAGAGCTTTTCCTAGCTGTACCTAGATGAAATTATTAATTGAAAGTCTTAAATAAAATAATGAAATTTCTGCATCAGAGATGAACTTTTAGCTGAAATATTTCCTTATTATTCAGTCATAATAAAGATGAGGTGATTTAAAAATGCTGAATTTCTCCATATGAAGAAAAATTTCAAAAGAGAAGTATCTCTGCAATTCAAGGGTCTACAGGTTGAAAACAGAGCTGGATTGGGATTTTCATGTGAATAGGTTTTAACATTGAGGAACTTTTAATTTCCTGGTTAAAAGTTCTGTCTCAGGTTAGGATTTAACTCTTCAGTGATGTGAGCAGGGCTACAAAAATAGCCAGTGGTAAAGTTGATTCTTAGTCCTGGCTTCCCTTCTGGCATTCATCTTGTGCATGCTGATATTCAGCAGCAAACCAGCTTCATTCCACAAATCTCACTGTCTAGGTAAAAAAACGTAGAAGTGCACCACCAGTACTTTACTTTTAGCCATATTCTGTAATGAGTGCTAGACCCTGAAAATGAAATAATTGCTGATGACATGCATCATACAAGGAAATGGAGATTTCCTTTGGAATTAACAAGCCACCAATAGGTGTGGTAAACAAAAGCAGAAATGCAGCTGGCAGAAGTGCATTGCTCTATGTTTTATTATAATGGAAAGGATCAGCACACGTAGCTGCTTTGGGCTGTAGGCTCTGTCTGTTAGAGCTTTGGTACCTCAGTGAGTACCCTGAGGCACCATGGCAAGTCTGTAGTGCAGTAGCCTTCTCTTCAGCATGCAAGGAAGCCTTCCTGCCTTGTGCACCTGTGCTCTGAGCAAGCCAAAAGAGGGGCAGACTCAGCAAAAAAAAAAAAAAAAAAAAAAAAAAAAGAACAAAAGGAACCATCCCTGCAGGTTTCTGCTTGTACTCTTGACACTTACAGGGTAGTATGTTCTAGTATTTATTCTAATATTAAAAAAGTTCTCCTCCAGAAGAGTATTGTCATTGCTTGACAGGTGTGTGCATTGCTGGTAGATAAGAATATGTCTATAGAATTGGTTTGAAATACATCTTTGAAATATTTTAATAGCCTATTGATTTTTTTTCACATTAACCTATTCTGAACAGAGAGAATGACAAGTGTGGGGGCTGAAAAGAGTCTGCTTTCTGTGCAGAATTTAAAAGTAATTCGAGTTTCTTGCATTACTGCTACCCTTTATATGTGTTCTCAAAAGTTGCCTTGGTAGAAAGGTATTTGCATGTATACCTTATTTCAGCTTTTACTTCATAGAAACTATCTGATATGTTTTCTTCTTTCACCTAGCTGACTTACATTTACATTCTCCCTGGTTGTTTTGAAATGTACAATTGTGGATCTGTTTTTCACTATGACAGAGGAAACCTGATCCCTCAAAGTCAGATTCTGTATTTGAGTAAAAAATCTGACAATTGTCACATTACCTCAGTTCACCAGGTTTTTGGAATGGTGGCAGAGCAATTCTGAGCACTGCTTTGCAAACATACATTATTTCCCAGTGCCTCACCAGGTGTATCACACATTGCATACAAATTAATGAAAAATGCCAATCAATGCTAGCTTATGGTTCCCCATGCTGCTATTGTTGTTATTCTGTGCTCTTATTGGATTTTCATGTCTAATTGTATGTTCTTCCACATTTAGCCACATTCCCTCTGCATGAATGAGTAATGAAGGCATTTCTATATTTGAATTTGGATGCTTTGCTAAGCACTGACTCCTGTGTAAAAGTTCCATAGTTCCATGTGAGAAATTGAAGAGTGGATGAGTAATTCTTATTTCTCTCTCTCTCTCTCTTTTTATGATTACAGTTCTATTTGTGCAATACATAACTAGCTTATCCTATGGACAAAAAGTTATTTATTTATGCAAAGAGAATGCACTGACTTGACTAAGTCTTGCCCCAAATCTGTTACCATGAATTATATTTAAATTCTCATCAGTTCTTCCTACATCTTCAAGGTAACAGAGTAGAATCTATGAATACATAAAATAAATATCTTGAAACAGGTTAGTCAGCAATTATTCAGGAAAGCAAAACACCCTCTCAGCTAACCTTATTCTTTTTAAGCCTTTCAATGTTGTATTGTTTGTTAAACAGATAAAAAATAGCTGAACTTAATTTATTTTGTTCTGAGAACCATATAAATCTTCTTTCATTACACAACATGTCTCAAGTAGAAGGCATGTACAGTAAAAAAAATTATTTGCTGATTCTCTTTAATACCATTCTCCTCTACATTTGAATTTAGAGTCAAATGTAACCCCAACCCTTGTAAAACTTGCTGAAACTCATGGCCTTCAGTGGACTGAATGTCAGTACAAAACGCAGATGTCCTAGGTGTTCTCAGAGTGCTGTATGTACACCATTACAGTAAGACTAGGCTAGATCACATTTACTTGCAGTTTCACCAGTCATAAAAGCCCTTATTGTGAAATAGGTCAGACATCTGACGAGACAAACATTATTTTGAGTTTTTTTTCAGGATCTTGATCACATATTCATTAATCACCTGCTTTTAAGCTATTGAATTCATGAAATCAATAACAGAGGCAAGAAACTTTCACTTCTGAAGAACTCTTAGAAGGAGAAGTTGTGTAGGGCTAGAACTTCTGTATAGAGTGAACATTTCTTGCAATCAGAGGAGCAGTCACAAAGATCAGTTTGTATCCAGTCTAGATTAAACCTGCCTGAACTCCACCCGCAGAAGTGAACATCAGTTGGACAGTGTGTTATGAAGCCTCATTGTCTCCTACAAAGAACAAAAGAGTCTGTGCAATTCCTTAACCTGCTGTTTCTGAAGGTGTGAAGGCTGTTCTCAAAGCAGTGCTGAGTGTCAGCAGAGTGAATTGCAATTGCATTAAGAATAGAGAGGACTACTGTGCTTATTGAAAGAAAGACCTCAAAGCTGACCCCCAAAGAAACACAATCACTCCAAAAGCAACGAGTTCAGGCATCATAAAAAGCCAATGCATATTTTCTGTTGTGAAAAATTAATTTTTTAAGAACCAATAAAACAATAAAACAGCTTTCCTCAGTAACTACTGGAAAAATTGCAACCAAAAAGATCCTCATCTGCAACTGTTCAGAATGGAACATATTTAAATTGCCCACACAGCAAATTTGCTGTCCTGGAGCTATACAAAATTATTCAGCCCTTTTTATCTTTAATTCTTTATCTCAAAGGCTGGCCTATTCTATTTTGAAATTATTTATGCAGCTAAGAAGGAAAGAAGGTTTTTAGGCTGAATCAGTAACACAGATGATTTCTGCATGTAAATGGTCAACGTATATTTTACTGATACATGCTGCCCGAGCCATTTCCTGGAATTGTGGCTGGAAACAGCCTTTTTATTGCTCATTTCTCACACTAAAACTCAATGAAATTCAATTATCACAAAAACAGTCAGTAGCTTCAATTTTGCGTGTCCTGTTACTTTTTAAATTTGGAGTGCCTCCCGATTGCTGTCACAGCTATTGCATTGTCTAAATCAATTGCCGTGGCATGCTCACTAAATTGAGAAATGCTGTTGTGAATGCATAAGAGATCTCAAGTATCAACAGAAGCAGATACAAACAGAGAAAATAAAAGGTAGGGGAATTTTTCATCTGCTACAAAACTTTACTCCTTAGTATGATTTCCTTTGAGGATTCACTAAGGGACAAATACTTCAGCCTTTCTGTCTGCATGTTTGTTTCAATACTTCTTAAGTAGGCAAAAGCATGCTAAAGCAGTGATTCAAAGAGAGATAGTTAAAAGTGGAAATTTTATGGCCTCAGGTATGCAATTCTTTTTCAAACTCAAATATAGTACTTTTTTGCCACAGTTCATTCACAAAGAGAGTACTTAAGGCCAGACTATGTCTTGCATATTCAGGAGTTTATGTGGAAGCAAAAAGCACAGATTTGCGATATGCTCAGGGACTGTTTCCACTCTATTAAAAGGTTGGTATAGGTGGTGGAAAAGGTCCATTCTTTTGGTACAACTTTATCTAAAGTATTTCACCTCAGCAAGGGCACTGTGCTCCAGTGTAACAGCCATGGAAGTGTTCTCTGTTCCTCTGGCTTTATCTGGGCAAAGGGGGCACAAAGAGTTTCCACAGTTTCATACACATCTGACTTTGACTCAGTCACACAGAGTGGACTGTGAAAAATGTACACAGACATGAATAAGAGAATTTGTTAAAAAGATTGGAATCCTGTGTATCTTGAAGAGAAACAGACTAAATTGCTTCTGTACAGCACAGAGGAAAACAGACACAGTACCTTTTATCTAGAAGTTTAAATCCAATGTATATTAGATTAATTGCACGAAAAAAGTGCTAATTTCTCTCTTGTGACTGTAAAGGGCAACTCTTCAATTAGCTTAGAAAAACATGAAGGTGCAACGGATATGCAGAGTGGACAAAAAAACCCAACAAACCCAAAAACCAAACCCCTCCTACCACCATCAATACTCAAAAAACAACAACTGAAGTGAAATCTTGTTCAATTGGAATTGAGTTGAAATATTTCATAAATTTTCAACATTATAGACTCCATCTATATTCTTCATGTTCAAAAAAAGTTTTGATCATCAATATTAAATCAGTAGATTTCAGTTTAATTGGTCCTGTTGAAGCAGAGTCCATATTGCACTTTCTTCTCTATAAACAAAACCACAGCTCCATCTCAGAAGAGCATCAGGCTTCAAATGCTCACATCTATAAATTCCTAAGGTTTAACTAATGCTTTTCTTTGGAAAACTCCAGCTCCACCATGACTTCGAAAAAGGAACTGGCTAAAAAGTGTTAAGAGTGAAGAGATGGCCACATCAAGAAGTGGCCTTTTGTTGTCTAGAAGGTGATATAGGTACCCCAGAAAAAGACAGTCCATCCTTGCTCAGTACAATTTTTCCAGTTTTGCAACTCTGTATCTCATAGATTTATTTATTTCAGCATGTTTAATTCTTGATATTTCAGCAGGTTTTTCAATGCAATTGCAGCTGTGGGCTGCTGCAGGCAGGAGCAGAAACAATACGTGTAAGTGAGAATGAGGACATCCTTTCCTTTATACTGCAGTCAACTTTTTGGGCTGTTAACTTTAGGAGGATCCTGCCTGAACAAAATTCAGAGGGAAATAAGTAGGACTTGAAGAGGGTAGATAAGAGTATTTTAGATTGAAGGAGTAAGAAAGGAAGTTGGGACTGGCAACTGAGGTGGACAAAGGGATGTCCAAAAGAATAGAGAAGTGGCTCCTGATTTGTTGATGTGAAGTTGAGGCAGAGATTTGTTGAAAAGTTGGAGTGAAAAGACTGAAATGGGACTCAGAGACAATGAATGATGAGTGTGTAAATACAAAAAAAAAGGAAAAACGAAGCAAAGAACAGCAGGTGGAAATAGGAAGACAAGGAAGACATGTTTTATGAAGGAAAGAAGATTTAAAATGGTTATACAAGGAGAATGGGAAAAGGATGCCAAAGTGAACAAGGGACATGGGGAGTATCAGAGGCACAGTGAAACAAAATGTCTTGTGCCCTAAGAAAATTGAAAGGGAGCTCTTGCTGGCAAGGAAATATTGTGCTGTCAAGGAAATATTTTGCTGTTATAGTATGAAGGTTGCAACAGTCAAGTCTCACTGTTCCTCTGGTATCAGGATTGTAAATATCTCCTTATTTTCTAGTGATAGCATGTCTGTTGTAATTCCCAAATTTGAAAAACTGCCTCTTATTAGATTTAATAATTCAAACTGTGTTGCTGAAAAATTTATATATGATCACATATAAGGATATGGCACAAACAAAAATCTTAAAAGATCTTTATTTTGGTTGCAAAATCAACTGCTCAGATTTTAGGAAATGTCAAGATTGAGGTGCTTGAGAATCCCTCATTATGTTTACTGACAAGGCAGTCTTGGCTTGATTACAAGTGATTTCTTCTGCAAAGTTCCTGCATAATATAGCATTCTGAGCAGATTTGCTTTGACATGGTTTAAGGCCATTCAAGAAAATATGATTGTTTTCTATAGGATCCCTTCCTCAGAAGATGAAATATTGGAATATAGTAGTGGATTAGACAAATGATAAGAGGAGAAGGAAGAACTTAGGCCTCAATTAAGGCAAATTACTTTTTCTAGAACAACTGGACTCAATCCCTGATTCTGAGGGACAGAGTTCCCTGCTAAGTCAGAAAAATTAATTTAAACCAAATTTAGTCCTAAAGATCACTAGCCATGAATTTCTGAAATTGAATACTCAATATTAGTTAGGAGTTTTACCATTAATACCTCTTTGTTTGTCTTCTCAGTTGCTGAAATGTTGATAGCTTCAAAACTCACGTGACAGACATTAGGACATAACTCTTAGAATAATTCTGTCTCACAAACTGTAATGGTTAAGGGCATTTGAAAAGACAAAGAGGAAAATAGACTTGTCTTAAGTAAAGAGCTTGACTTGTGAGTAGCAAATAGAGTGTGGGCTATAAAACAAAAAATTAAGAGAAAATACAAGACTGAGTAACCATCACTAAGCATTATTTGTTTCAGAGGAATGAAAAACATTCTGTCAAAACCACAGTTTCTGAAACATTAATTAAGAAGAGGATAACTTAAGGTAACACTGGAATTTCTTATTTTTTCTAAATTTTCAACTTTAGTAGTAAAGTTTATCTTTATCATGTGTTCTTTGAACACTTTTTTTAGTTTTTAAATATGCATTTTAAATAACACTAAGTAATTTAGTAATGTTTTCTGTCTATTCTTTTTACTTTCTTGTGCCAAAATTCTTCTGAATTTTTTAAAGAATAAAACAACCAAAGCAGTTATCGTGTTCCCAGGTAGGATTAATTGAATATCTGTGGACTAATGTGTTTCTTCAGTAAAATAGTTCAAGTATAGTACTGAGCCATTTCTGCTTCTTAGTTTGTACCCAGAACATTTATTTCTGCACTGCATTCTGCTGTGCAGTATAGAAACCTGACACATAACTTCTGTTTGTTAGACATCTTCTGGGAAAGTGGGGAAAATAGCATACATATCTCTACATGTATATTCCAGGCTCAAGAGCCTCTGGGCTTGTGTTACAATAGCCATGTCTCTATCCTCATTAACCCTTATTTTGGGGACAGCTGGAGCAGAGATCAGCAGGAAATCTCAGGTAGATAAGCAACAGCTCCCTGCTGCAACTCATTATAGAGTCAAAAGAGGATTTTTGAGAGGGGCACAATCTCTCTGTGTTATTGCAATTGTGGTACACTGGTAGGGTGAATGAAAAGCTGACTGATTTTAGATGCTAGCAAGAATTCACTGTGACTGCACAGATTTTTAGCAGTGGTTCTAAAAACGGTGGTATGCCCTGAGGTTGGGAATGAACTCCCAGCTATTTTGGTGAGTACTTGTAAATAACCTTAGTAGGTGTTCGTGTAATAATGCCTTGTGTAATCAAAGTGAAGAAGCCTCAAGTTTTCTCTTCCAGTCCTTCTAGCTTTACTGAGGTTCAGGTCTAGAGCAGTGTTTATAAACCTTCTCAGCAATCACACAGAGTGACAGATTCTCCCTGAGCAGCAGGTGGCAAAATGAGCGTCACTAGTCTCTCATCTCCCAGAGACTCAAAAGGACATAGATTCAGCAGAAACATGCACTGTAAAAGTTGTAGAATTTCATAAGATAAAACGATAACCTATTTTTTTGAGAAGTTAAATATGTAAAGCTGTTAGAGCCTAGAAGGATTGCTGGCTTGAAGCATTTCAGGGAGGTGGGTGTGTGGGTGTGGCAAGGGGCAGCTGGGGTCTTGCTCTGGTGAGGTGATGAACTGCCCCTTACACCCCAGCCTGTATCCCAGCCCTGCAGTGGCTGCCAGCTCCTGGCACACTGCAGGCAATGCTCCACACCTGCCTCTGGAGCCCCTAACCCAGCTCCTATGTAAACAAAGGACTTCAAGCTCCACCTGGGGAAGGGCCCAGGAAGGTATTTGAAGAACAGGAAGAAGCACGTCTTGATCTTCCCTCCCCTTGGAATTTCTATAAGCTAAACATTACTGGAGCTGGGAGTTGGTAATTAACTTGTACTTTTCTATATATTTTATGTATTTCTCTCTTCCTTTTTCTTCTTCTAATTCCTCCTTCTTGGAGTTTTAAGAAACTTAAAATTGGATGGGCTTGGAGTTAGCTAAGTCAATGCTTTGTGATGTGCTTTATGTTGATTGAATGCTGCTTTAAACTTTTGCCAAATTTCTCTGATCTTCCAAAGTTGCCAGTAAAGTTGGGTTTTTTGGTTGGTTTTTTTTTGTGTTGTTTTTTGTTTGTTTGTGTTGTTTTTTTTGTTGTTGTTGCTTGGACATCTTGAGAATATCTTGTTTGTGTTTCTGTGAGAAACTCAGAGCACAAGCTTTTTTTTAGGAGTCTGATAGAGTGAGTTTTTTGGGGCCTTACAAAAGCTTGCAGGTATGGCTCTTATTCAGGCTTTATTCCAGTAGCTATCTTTCTACCAGCTTTTGGCCTAAGGAAACCTAGGAGGTCATGCTTTCTGCTACCTTCCATTCTCTCTCTCTCTCATTCCTTACCCCAGTGCTGTGTCTGTTCCACTCTCATTGGCGGAGATGAAGCTGCAACACTGAGCCCCTTGTGTACCTGTGTGTAGCCCCTGCCCTTCATGGCAGTAGCAAATTATTTTTGCAAAGTCACAAGGAAAAGGACAAAGTTCAGAGTGATGGATGGGAAGGTTGTGAAGTAACAGAATTCCTTTAATGAACTGCAAGTCTTTACAGGCAAGTTTTTCAAATAGGCTTGTGCATTGTTGCATGTACTGCTTGGAAAACGTGGCCTAATTCATCTTTTCCATGCCATTTAGTGAAAGGCTGTAATTACAAAGGGAATAACTCACAGAAGTAGTCTGCAAGTAACACACAGAATAAGTGCTTAGATGCATTCCTGTTTGAATCACTGTGCATGAACATGCCTGGAAGCATAAGATGTCATGTCGTATGTTTGTTTTGCTAAATGAAATAAAGTTGGCAACATACTTAAAAAATAAAGGTTATTGAGTACTCAAAATGAATGTCTTATTTTGTGAGAACATTTTATATTTATTTAAAACATTAAGAGTATTCAGAGGTGAGAGATTACTGCTGTATCAGTAAGGTAAAGGTTCTGATCTTTGTCAGTATTCTAAATAAGGAAAGATGTCTTTTATGAGAGCTTGTGTCTTTTCAAAGAATTTACATTTTAAACTGTTCTAGCTTACTGCTAGAACCTAAATAGGAAAGCAGGTATATTGAAATAGTTTGCTATTAGTATTATTGAGGTTCTGCACTAGAGCAGTAACTCAGCTGGACAAAAACCTGTCTCTAATCCACATCATATCAGCATCCAGTCCTAGGTAGCAACGTAGGCACAGTATTTTCTTAGCATTGGCATGGGGTCAAGAGCTTGTGACCTTTTTTTTTGCAGATACAGATCCAGCCTCTGTTATCCCTGCTTGAGACTAAATTGCTTTTTGTTTTCTTCATATGTTCAAAGATTAAAGCACTACCCTGTAAATAGTGCAGTTCTCATCATTTCTTTGCTGGTAAGTGCAAGAAGTACTGGGTCATTATTCTGAACGTATTCTGCCTCTGCTTTGGGACATAAAGCAGTTCTGGCTGCCCCTTACACAGCTGTGAAAAGGATATATCACAGATTAAGCTATATCCTCTCTCAGTACTGAAGTTTATATGCGTCAGTGAGGATGTACATGTATGAGAAATGCTCACCACAAATACACTAGGCTTATCAGATAACATTTAAATATCCAATAAATAATTGCTGACATGGAAGTCTGCATCTGTTATACTACTGTATTTCTAGTTTTACTTGCATTACAGGGGAAAACAAAGGGGAAAAAAAAAGGGGCAGTTTCTTGTAGTTCTCTTAACTTTGAAAACAACCTCCAGAATGAACCACGGACAGGCAGACGACTGATAATAAAGTTACTTGTTTGGATTAGTGTAACTCCTTCTTCTGTAGTCTAGCAAGCTGCCGGCTGTGAACTGCACAGAGGGGTCCTCCCTTTCTAAAGTAAGAGTTACAGTGTTTATGCGAAGCTCCAGTAAGTGATATATGAATGACCCTGAAGGATTAGCAGAAGGATTTGAGAGGCCTGGATAAAGGAGCTTCTACCAGACGAGTGAACTTCTAGCATTTACGGCCATGTGGCAGCTTGGGGAACGTCTGGTCCTTTATCTGGTATACTGGAGGGCAGCTGAAAGAAATCAGAACCTCCTTTGTAAAGGGGTAAGTGCCCTGTTGTGCAAAGCCAATGAGCTGAAAGGAAGAGAGCAAGAAAAGGCTAAGAAATGCTGCAGAGAAGCTCCATTGTTAACTACTTGTCCATCCAGCCTTTTGAAAGGATATCTAGGTAGGAGAATAATATACACTACTCAGATTCGAGGATTACATCACCTCACACTGCTTTTGTGTCTCTGCTGCATTTCTCACTGTCATGGCGATTCAGATCCTATTAAAAGGTGTGTTCTCTAGTATTATGCCCCTCAGTCAGTAAGAGTCTGCCTTGCTAATTGTTGGACAGGTTGAAGATACAAATGTCAGTAGCTACAATGGCATTTTCTCCAGTAAGTTGTTCTATACAAAGTGTGCTCCCACATTTAAATTACTTATGCTTCTAAGGTACTCTTGGAAAGACTTTCATGAATGGAGCATAAAGGCATTTAACTTGTGTGCAATCATAAGTGTCTCTAATGTAATAAGGAAACTGCTGATGGATGTAACTTGACCTGAAGCAAACCAACTCACTTATGTAGGTGTTGTCTAGAGCCCAGCAAAATCACAAGAGATACTAAAGCTGCATTTTTTGTTGTAGTTCACTAGCAGTAAGCTTTTTTTTTTTCTTTTACTGGCATGAGAAGTGCAAAAAAATCTATTTGACAGCATATTTTTGTTGAAACTTAAAGTAGAGGCATGTCTCTTGTAATTTATATGTCTAGTGAAAACTTAGTATCTACCTAGTCAGGTCAGGTCTCCTTCCTCTAGCTATCTAAAACAGGTAATGACCAGTAAGGCTGATACAGTTATTTCTGAAGTTATTAGCTTCTTCTCTACAACAGGGTCATCAAGAAATGCTAATTTAGGTGTAAATTAAAAGCGCTGAATAAGACATAGGAATGTGCTGCTTTTGGACCATTTGGAAGAGGGAAATAGAGAGCTATGTCTCTTATTCCTGAAGCAATGTAAAATTTTTTTTTCTGACCAATTGTCTGCTATCATCTATTTGTTCCATCCAACACAGCAGCATTCTGATGGCTGTTTTCCTAATGGTGTCAGGTGTTAAGCCTCTCATGGTCACTCCATCACATACACACACACATTTCACCACCAAAGAGGGAAAATTTGACAAACAAGAAAGACAAATCTGAAGATTCATCCAAGATTTGTGAAAAGTTTCTATTACCATGAGTCACCCAGTTGTTCCTAACCCTAGGACTATTCCAAACTCCAGCTCTGTAACTCTAATGTTGGTGTTATTGACCTATCTTCTGCCTTCTCTCTCTGTCCATGTATACCTCAATTTACAGTTTTTGTTTACCTTTATTTACCAAGAAAATTGTACACCTGGACAAGACTTCCTCAAAGATACTATGAATCCCATACTTTTTTCTTTCAGAGCTTAAAATGAGACCTAGTTTGTGTTACGCTCCTCAATCTTGGTTCAGTATATGGACAATCTTCTGGTAGTTTTTTCCTCATTGGAGACTTTCCAGGAGTACAATCCATCTTCTATGTGCTTTGGCCAATAAAGGACACAAAGCATCCCAAAACAAGCTGCAATTTTGCAAGCTAAAGACAAAGTACCTGCATCATATAACTTCCTAATGAAAATGCCAACTGACTCCAGAATCTCTGTTGTTTTACTAATTCAACCCAGGTTTCTCCCTCCTTACAGACAGCTGAGGCAAACTAGTTCCAGGATGTGCTCTTTTCTCCCAGCTCAAAATTCTCAAAATAATTTTCTTCCCTACAGTTTCAAGTGCCCAACCTACTGAGTTCATTGCACTCACTCAAGCATGAACTTGCACATCAGGAGAAAGTGTCAATGTCTATACTGATTCATGGTATGCATTTAAGGTTTGTCATTCTGCAGGTCAGATCTGGAAACACTTATGAGGAATTATAGAATGAAGTTACATGTCTCAAAACACTGTTCCCATAAGATAAGCCATCACAATGGAACTTGGAGATGAGTGCAGATGGCACAACAGGGAAAAGCTGTTTCCAGGCCTAACAAAAGTAAAGTTTGGTTAACATCCAGACAAAAGACAAAATTTGCCACCATGCAAAGCTGTGGGAAAGGAAGTAAATGCTTAGGCAATTGCATCTCAAGCCATGGGAATGGCATCTACACTCTGTTCATACCTGGGATTGGGCTGAATAAAAAGTGGTACCTCCAGAAGAGTGACCCCCACCACCAATGACCAGGGTGAAGAAGGACCAGAGGGATACCACAGGAATTCACCTTTTGGTGATATCTTTTGCTTATTCTGTCTCTTTCTCTCCTTTCCCCCCCCCTTCTCTCTTCCTATTTCTTTCTATCTCTTTACCTCACATTTACTGTTAAATAAAATCTGTACTACTGACTTTGGCATATGATCTTGTTTGCCCCTAAATTTGGGTAGAGGCATCTCTTATAATAACAACACTAAGGATTTATTACCTCCTCTGGACCTTGCTTTCCTCATGGAACCCTCATCCTGGAGTTACTACGTGCAATTATGCTTGCTGTTGCTATCTCTGTAATGCATTGTTCTCACATAGGTGCATTAGATGAAGTAAGTCTTGGCAGTGCATATGTTGATGCTGCTGCCAAGTGAGTTGCTCTAGAGGGTCCTCCAGCAACATTTTTAAATACTGCAACTCTTAACCTGATCTCTGCATTTCTGTTGAATATCTGACCAAATTACCAGAATTACTCTCAGAAAGAAAGAGCTTGAGATTTCACTGTGTGTAACCCTTAAATCAAAGGTGGAGATCTCCTGATAGCAGACCCATAGTTCCCGTCTCTTTGATTCCCAGTTCTGCATGTGCAGTCCACTCAGCTGGCCACTCATGCAAAAGAAGACAGATTGCATTCTGCAGTGTCTTTACAGGATCAAGAGCTGTATACTGTATCAAATGGTGTGTTGTGCCATCACCTGAAACCTGGAGACTGGGCCCTGTTAAAGGACTCCACATGAAACTTGCTCTGCTACCACAGTGGGCTGGTTCACTCCAAAGGCTTGATGACTCACACAGAGCTCAAGTTTGCCTAAAAGAGTGCCGGCATCCCATTGTTGTAGGATAGTGCCACCTAAGAAACCCAGGGGCTCTCTGGAACAACCAAGGTGGGTAAGATCAGAAGTTGTCCACTTCTGCCAGAGGACAGGACACCTCCAGCAAAGAGCAGCAGAGCTGGACAATTCTATGACAAGAAATGAGATTACAGGAGAAATCTCTGTGTGACAGTGTTGATATCCCCTCCCCAGAATTACAGCAAACTTTAGCACCAAGGCACCATCTGACACTGCAAAAACTGAAAGCAAAGTCAGAGACAACATAGCTTGGAATAGTTGCTTGCAAGCCAAACAAGACTTGTATGAGATGTATATCTATATGCTTATATGTACTTGCTGTCATGAAAGCCCATGTCTGTTATGCTACTGTATTGCAACAGTTTTACGTGGATTATATAGCAAGACAAAGAAAAAAAAAATATATATGCATGTCCTATGAGGAGTGGCTAGGGAAAAGGGGTTTTTTTATCCTGTAGAAGAGGAAGCTCAGGGAAGACCATATCGCTCTCTAAAACTCCCTGAAAAGAAGTTGTAGCCAGGTGGGGATAGTCTCTTCTCTCAGGCAACCAGCAACAGGATGAGGGGACACAGTCTTAAGCTGTACCAGGGGAAGTTTAGGCAGGACATCAGGAAGAATTTTTTCACAGAAAGGATGACTGGGCATTAGAATGGGCTGCTCAGGGAGGTAGTGGAGTCGCCATCTCTGGAGGTGTTTGAGGAAATACTGGATGTAGCAGTTAGTGCAATGCATTTAGGTCATAAGTTGGACTCAGTGATCTCACAGGTCTTTTCCAGTCTAATTGATTCTGTGATATATACGTATGAACTCAAGATGAGTTGTGCTGTGTTGTATTCCTTGTTGCATTGCTAATAGGGGACATTTTGATTTAGGTTTTAGAATCTATAACTCCTGTTAGATTAATTAAATGCCAGACTTAAAAGTTTTATGCATTTTCTTGTTGGTTGCTGTAGCAAAGACTGGGGGAAAAATTTATTTGTTAAACTATCCCAAGTGTGGGAAATTCCACTAAACTTACAGACTTTTGGCTATGTACTTATCTACTCTTCCAGGGAGCACTGGCATTTCCTCTGTTGCCTAACGCTTTTTGGAAGTATAAGTCAAGAAATTGATGGTATGGATTCCCTAGAAACCCTGAATCACTGATTACCAGAGGCTTCCCACACATCCACATTCCTAGTGAATTAAATGCATCACTTTGCATGAATATTGAAGGAGAAGATTTAGGAAAGATTTACAGGTAGGAGACAACATCCGGTTACGTATGGAATCCTGCCTCTCCAGATGTTACAAAATGTAGATGTTATCAAATGAGGAAGATTAAGGTAGAAGCTGTTATTGTTTTAGGAATGGTATTCTCCAACTTAGTGTTCCCTCTGAAACCACTCCAAACCATGTGCCACTTGCTCACTCTCTCCTGCACCTTCCCCTGACAAGGGGCTGGGCGGCAAGAATTGGAGGCACAAAAGGTAAACGTGATGAGTTGAGATAAGAACAATTTAGTGAAAACAGCAATGAAATAACACAACAAACTATAGCAGCAACAATATTAATGACAGAGTGTACAAGAAAAAAGTGAATTATTTACAAGTGATTTCTCATGGTCCTTTATAGCTACTACTCACACCTAACTACAGTTTTTACCTGATTGATCACACTTCTATACTTCTCATATTTTTATCTCAGCAATCATAAAATTTATTCTGGCCACCACAACTTTTCTGTACAGCTCTTAAGATTGCTGGCAGCTACTGTGCAAGAACATATAGTTATAAAATCCTTAAATTGAAAGGGCTTGTACTAGGATTCAAAATATTCCCAAGCTACACAAATCTGGTGCCCATGCTGTCGCCTTTCTTTCACTATCTGCTGTTCTCATTCCTGTAGTGCAGTTTGAGTAGGTATTGTCTTACTGATCAGACACTGACTTCTGAACCTCATCAGAGCACAGCTCTTAGAACCTACAGAAAGTTCATAGCAAATATATTTGCTTTCTTCTTTTGCCCTGCTCATGTTGCTAGGCTTAAGCTGCTTTTATAAACTTTTTAGACAAGCACAGAGGGGACATGCATCTGTGAACTGAAAGAGAGCTAAAAAGGACAGAGAAAAGGGCTCCATGACTGGGAATTAATTCTGCAGGCTGCTGGTCATGATTTGACCTCTCTCTCTCTCTCTTTCCTGAGAGACTATTCTCTCTAAAAATGCAAGACAAGTTATTTTCAAGAGTCCATTTCAATCTTACAAACCCCAGATCCAAAGAACCCTTATATTCACCATAAGCATAAGTTGCAGTAATTCTGAAGAGAGAAGCTCTGGTCTGTTATTAGCCGTTCTTCCAAACAAAAGTTTACAAGCAAAAAGAAATTATTCTCTTGATGATGCTCTTGATTCTACAAAGAGTCTGGGAGCATCCTCTGTTCTGCCCTGGAATAGCTGGAGTTCAAAGGATCTGCAGATGATTGATTCACTGTATTCAACACACGTATTTGTCTGAGAAAAATACTTGAGTTGGGTCACCTCCAAATTAGGCTCTACATCAGGTCTGGGGTTTAGGAAGGAAAATCCTTTGATGCTAGCTCTCTGTGGACAATTCTGTCTAAATTCTTGTTCAGACAATCCACTAATTTGATTTAGAGATCAAATTGGAATGGTGTTTTTTTTTACTGTTTTCTTTATGCATTTTTCGAAGTAATTTATGGTCTGAGAGGGAGAACTATATTGGGGCCCTCTGTTAAACACAGAAAAACCTCCTTAGACTCCACCTTTTCTGTTTTGGTGGGGATTTCAGAATGAGGCAGGAGACAAACACTTTGTACAGTATTTTGTGTGACTTCTGGAATGCTGGGTGGAATTAATGTCAGAGGATACTATTTGGGGTGTGCTTGCTCTTAAGATCAATTTTAATTATAGATTGGATGTATTATAAGAAAAAAAATAATCTACTGGGAAAAGATAATGGGTTTTTTAATCTTCCCAGGATAAGGTATATGTCATATAATGACAGGTACTCTATCTTTCAACTTGGTTCCCTGTACAAGAAGACTTCTTGCTCTCAAACTCACACTGGCCTTTTCAGGTGCTCCGTGGAATGTGCCAGTCTCACTATTATTGAGTGCTGGCCTCTTCTGCCATTACTATTGACTCTATCAAAGCAGCAGGTGTGAGGGTTGTCTTGCAAATAGCAGGAAGTGGTATCCACAAACATGCTAGTAAGCCTTAACAGTGGATTCATTAGGGGAGAAATGGATATTCCATTTTTGTGGCAATCAAGTGGACAAGGTGAATGACCAGGCTCACATTTTTAGACTAAACGACTGATACAGACGGGCACTGAAAGGCACATATGTAAAGTACTGAACTCCATTTTTCCTTCTTCACAACTTGCGCTAATAAATAAGTGTTGGAAAGCAATGATAAACATAGTTTAATATGTATTTATTTGAAGGGAGGCAGATGGAAACTATATAGGGACTATCTGTTGAAGATCAGATAAAAAAAATAATATACTAGAAGAATGAAGGTTACTGGGGATGTTATGGGGGTTTATGGGTTATCATACCTGTCTTGTGTTCCTCTGAAATGTTCCTAGGGCTTGCAATATGTATGTGGATTACATACCTCAGTCTGGGACTTTTGTGGAAGCAAGCTGATGTATCTTCTATGCTGGAATTAATGTTACATTTAAAATAGCTAAATGTAGGTGCATCTATGTGAGTGTTTAAGTGTGTGATGAGTGTAAAAATATGTGTTAGGCTGTGGGTATACAGTCAATATTCCCAAAGGTTCTTAGAGAGCTGTTCAGACAACCAAACCCTAGAGAGAGGATACTGTTTACAAAGTACAGATACCTACTGTCAATTAAGATATTGTAGAGTATGTAAACAAACAATGGGGCTTCCAGATATGACACAGATGTTGTAGGAGTCACTCAGACTTACTAAGATCAAGTGGGACAACAGCCTGCACTGTCTGAAATGAGACCAGGTCTCCAGTTAGTACAGCCAGTGAAGAGTAGAGTGATTCAGACAGTAGCAGCTTGATGCACTTGTTCACATGTAGGGTATCTGGAGATAGTGTCATCTGTAATACCTTAAGATATAATGCTTGTATACTCAAATGCCAGCCCTGGTAGAAAGGTCTTCCCTGAGTCTTGAACTGTATCTGTCATCTCCAACTGGATATCCAGTAGCCTAGATATCCTAAGTAAGTATGTGGTTCTATATAACTATGTGCCAGCAAATGAGCTGAGCCCGTAATACTAATAATTTATAAAAATAAATGTGCTGATGTTTCATAGATTATTTTAAAACATGTTTTAGCCCTCATTTTAATAGGAGGTTATTCTATTTATATGGTAAAAAGAGAAATACCTTATTTCTATCTGTGTCATGCACGCTGACAACTACATGCACATACTAATAATTTCCTGTCATCTTTTACCCTCCAGCTCTCATCTTCAATGACTGCAAAAAGTTCTGAGGCCTCAGTGTGAATGAAGCTCACATAAGTGCTAGTGCTATACTGGTTCCTCAGATGATAATAATATTACTTTTATCCCTGAATAATGGTGTATTCATTGTACGGTGTCTCAGAATTGGAATGTCATAAAAAATATATCACCCTCCAAATTCCACATGACACCAGTAATTCCTAGTCTGGACTAGGAATATGCGCTGACTTTAGACTGAGATATAATTAATTTTCTTCACAGTACCTAATATTGGCCTCTGTCTTGGACTTGTGATGGAAACAGTGCTGATAACCCAGGGATGTTTTCATTATGGCTGAGCTTTTCTCACACAGCCAAGGTCTTTTCTTCTCTTTACCAAGCCCCCAGTAAGGAGGATGGGGTGCACAAGGAGTTGGGAGGGGACACAGCCAGGACAGCTGATCCCAAAAAACCCAATGCATATCACATATTGTATGGCAGCTTGCTTAGCATATAAATCTGGGGGAGAAGAAGGAACTGGGTCACATTTAGAGTGATGACATTTTGTCTTCCCAAGCTACCATTGCACACGATGGGACCCGGCTTTCCTGGAGATGGCCAAACACCTGCCTGACATGGGAAGTGATGAATAAATTCCTTGGTTTGCTTGAGTGTGTGGCTTTTACTTTACCTACTAAACTGAATTCATCTCAGTCTGTGCTTTCTCACTTTTACCTTTCTGATTCTCTCCCTGATTCTGCTGGTGGGGTGTGGACACACATTTATAGAGCTAGGAAATTACAGCTTGAGAATTCTTTCTCAGGCCTGGACTTCTCCTGCTTCTCAGGTCCATTCCCAGGCTGATAAACTGATTATGGCTTCAGTTAGGGAAGAACTCTCCCAGAATGATAATATGGTCAAAACAGAATGGAATCTGGTGAAAAACAGAATGGAATTCATAATAAAGATTAACACCTGGTGTTTTTCCCATGGGACACATCCCGAGGTACAGTCTCATGGATGTTTCTCCCAACTGTCCAATGAGCTACTGTCCTGTCTTAGCTCCACATAATATGCTTTAAATATGGGCTGTCTGTTCAATAAAATTGGCCTTTTTTCCCTAAAGAGGTCCATGTGTGTTATTGTCCTTGCTCTCTCTCTCTTTCTAGCCTAGTAACCACAGTGGGGAGAGTGTCTGACCACCTTGCCAGCTGAGGTTAAACCACAACAACAGATCAGAGGTTGACATAGTGGTCAGATTCCTTCATTTTCATGTAATTTTTACATGTCTATTCTGGTGATTTATTTTTCCAGACTGAATCATTGATGGCAGATTCCTAATTTTAACACCATTATCATAGGTGTGATTTCCATGGAAGAGAAATCTTAAATCAAATTATTATTCAGTGTTTTAAATTAATTTGATGGTTGTACCTTTTTGAAATAATTTTCTCTAATAAAGATATATTGCTTGCTAGAATACAATTTCATCCATGTGTTCGTCTCCACAAAGTGAGAATCAAAAGAGAGAAAATTCATCCTTCTTAATGAATGCAGTCTATTTAGCTCTTCATAATTTCATAAGTGGTTAGCATGTAAAGAGTTTGAAAAGCTGTCACATCCATGGAAAGGACCATGATCTTGACCTTGCAGTCATTATGAAAATTCTGACAGTGACTTGCTTCATGACCTTGCACAAGTCAGTCTGTTGAAGGCAGTGGGAGCAGCAGCATTTCCCAAAACTTGTATCTGCATGAGCACACTAATTATGTTCTGGGTAAAAACTGTTTTTAAAATGCTTACATTTTAAATGCAATGTTAAAGGTAATAAATTTTAATGTTTAAAATCTAAAAATGTGTGCATCCCTCTTATGCAGCCTCCTCTATTCCACAGTTCTTCCACATGTGGCTGGTGTCCATTGAAGAAATTTGTTAGGCAGTCCAGATAAAATTATGGTTGACCACGGCCTTTTCCCTACTGTGGATATAGTATCAATATTCCAGAAGATGCTTTTAGTCCTGCTTACTCTTTGTTAAACAGCAACAATAAATTGGAATCAAATCTCTTGTTTGTAAAGTTCTAATGATCTACCTCATCAGCATAACATGCTTGTCACAGTTCAGAATTTCTCTGTGTGCATGAGCAGCTATGTACAGCATATGAGCCACCAGTAAGTTATAATAATTTGATATTAATTCAATTTTGATATTAATATAATTGTTAGAATATTAAGGGGGTTTTTATTTTTTTAAAAAAGAATATGCTAAAGCATATGGGTCACAAACCTTCCTATTATAAGCAAAAGCTTGCCAAGTCAAAGAAATTTAAATAGAAGATTCCAAATTATGATCTTTTTCATATTTCAAAGAAAGAAGATATTTCAATTTATTTTTTTTTTCTTTTGAGCCTCTTAATATTTACATAGCATTAATGTAAGAGAATTTTTTAAAATAACTAAAAGTTCTTATTCTGTTTGTATTAGCTTGTCTTTTTTTTATTCCATTTCATGTTAATATATTTGAGCATTGGCTCTCACAACCATGAATAACCTCATTGCTTTTATTGTAGCAATACAGACACCCTACTTACAAATCAAAGAAATTTTATTTACAATTTACATAGAAGAAAATCACATCTTATGAACAACATCATAGAAACTCAAATGTTTCATATACATAGTCCAATAAATTTGTGTTCCTTAGAAGAAAAGGTTTTTTCTATTTCTCTTGGGGTTTTTTCCCCCTAAGAGGTATATCTGCCCAACATGGATAACCCACCGTAAAGCATATTGAATTTTTGTTACTTCTCCAAGTACCTTTATTCGCACAGTGGTGTCACATCACACTAAATGAAGATGTAAAGCAATTACCCTACTTCTGAACATTTTCTATACACTTATGCTGAATTTTATTCCAGATAACTATATAATGTAATTTTATTAGGATTTTTTTATTATTATTATTTTTACTTTTACTCAGTATATTTAACTCTTCCTTCCCCTCAAATAATCTTAAAAGTCCAACACAAAAAATATGACAGAAAGTAGAGGTAAACAACAAACTGAACACAGGTATTCAGATACTTGATACCTTTTCATTATCTGCTTCACTTATTCAATAGATGTGTGTTACAACCAATAGGAATCCTATTTCACATTACAGAGAATTTGAAGGCTTAATATTTTAAGGGACTACTGGACTCCTCACTGCCAATTTTGATACTCAAGCACATAATTTTCTTATGATTGTTAAATTCCTTTTGAACACCTCTCTGTATTTTTTTTTTTTTTACATTTTTTGGAATAAGTTTCTAAATGCCAAATGCTTGGAGACTGAACTATAGAGTATCCCTGAGCAGTACATTATTCCTTAACCATCTTACCTTCGGGTGAGATAGGGCAAGTGTTCCTAGAGCATCCCTGTTACAGTCTCATACACTAAAGATATGGAGACTTACATACAAAAAGATCTCATTATAGCAATTGGTTCCAAAATGAGAATATTCAGCTGATAAGGCAAAGACCTGCAGTCAGATCTCTGGTCTTCTAAGTTTGGAGTAACATCCTGAATTTAGATTTCCCTCAAGAGTGCCTTTGCCACCCCAGAGACTGTGCCCTGATATGGGTTCTGCTGCTTCAACCACTTCGGTTTTGTATGAACACAATGTAGGGCACAAGGCCTGGAACTTGTTTCACATAGTAATTGTGAATAGGGCTGCCCATTTTGGATGAAGAGATTTTAGCATTATGTATATGATGTGATCTGGGCCATGTAATTTTTCCTTGTGTCATTGTAGTGTACAGATTTAATTATGATATGTAGCATTGGAGTAAAATTGCTTTGCTTAATTTCAGTGCTATGCCAAAAGTGGATAAAATAAATGGATAAAATGGATATGATACAAATGGATAAAATAAAAACAAATATCCAACACTGCTAACTTAACTGGAGCTTACAAAAGCAATAAATAGAACTATAAAACCAGTTTTTAGTGTAAAAAGTAAACTTCAAAGAGAAACCATGCAGGGAAGGTACTGACTAAGAGGACTTGCAGATTGTTTTTAATCATGCCACGGATCTTCTGTCAGACTTCTGGCAAGCCATTTATTCTTCCTGGAAAAATAACACAATTAGGAATAGTAGAACAATTACAGTTGCTTATCAGAGCTGAATTTCTGTGGAAATTGCATGCTTTATAAGAATTTCTTCCTTTCTTATTCTCCTCATTGTCCCCAGTTCCAGTCTCCAAAACTCCTGCAGGAATGTTATGCAGACATCAATTATTATGGTGATAAACAATGTAAAAAGCCAATAAAGAAAATGTTTTGAAGAGATGCTCCAACCAAGAGGCTAGGGATAAAAAGCCAATGTCACTAAGCATTTGCCATTCTAGGCTGTCCTGTCATGTAAGCTTTCTTTTCTAGGGAAACACAGGCAGGGGTGAAAAGGACATATGCAGGAAATGCAATAGATCCCTTTGTCCTCCCATTTGCTATCCATATAATGTGAAAAATGTGAATAAACTAGCATGACTACCAAAACAAACTGACTTCAATATTAAATGTAGCAAAACAGATGGGATGTTCCAATAGAATGAAGAACTGCAGAATAAAGCATGGAGGGTGGAATGCTTAAATTCAATGAAATTTAAAAGATGTTCTTTCAATTAAAATAATAAGCACATTTTTTCAAAACTTTTATTTCAGGAAAATATATTGGTTTCTGGTTTGATCTCAAATAAACTTTCACAAATCAGAAACCTCAGAAAGATGAAATGCAATTTTTAGATTTTAAAAAAGCATAATGAATCAAGTTTTTTAAAAATCCTATTGCGGTCTAAAACAGGTCTATTCTAAAACTGAAAAGAAGAAAATCCACACAGAAGTAAATTATTCTGTGCCAAGTGTGGGTGTGCATTGCTCATATTTCCCCAATTCATGTATTTTATAATTGAATAGACAATATCTGAAAACCTTTTATGTATGTAGTCTCACAGAGCAATAATACTCTAATTATAAATATACTGAAAGAGCATGAAGGTTGTCTGTGACTAAATGACTTGTGAATGTTCCCCCAGACTGAAGTCAGGTGCTTAGCAAGAAATTGAATCCTAGTATTGAAATTTCTAAGGTAATGCCTAGTCTAATACTGGGTTCCCTAATTCTGGAATTATCCTTCCTTATTGCACCCAATACAGGGAATCAGCATGCCTGCCTTTTCTCTTCCGCATTTCAAGGAAGATCAAGTCTCTGCCTTTCCTTGAAAAGATGTGAATACAGCTCTCATCAATCCTACATTAAGTATTTTACACTATGAAAGGCAAACACAATGGCTACAGAACTCATTTCATTTATTCTAGGAGATATATATTTCATTCTATGGGTAAAGGATTTTCCTAATGAAGAATTAAAAACATGTATTGTCCCACCCTACCACTGTCCCAGTCCACAGCAATATGTCTCAAGTAGCTTTTACAGTAATGGAATTGTGCTGTCATTCAGGGAAGTTGCATTTTGTGTTCTGCTAAATGACATTAAACTAATGAGGAACCCTTACACAACTGCACTCTTGTCTTAAGTAAAGCACATTAGGAAGATACTGAGGGGAAGAAAGAATTTAACAAGAGCTTCTCATTGTTGCCCTCCTTGGTAGACAGACCACCTCAGAAAGAAGTGATTACACTGGGAGAGGGGAGGTAGTTTGGAAATCTGTATATACTTCAGTATCAGTGATTTCTGCTCTGAAGTCAATGAAAGTGTTGAAAGTGTTTGTGTGGGTTGGCAGACTGGATATGGGATTGCCACATAACAGTATCCTTCTGCTTTGCAAGTAATGAAGATAAAGTTGGCCTGATTTTACTGTTTATCACTCCTCTCTGTTCAAATCTATGTTCTAGAAATTGTTTACATTTTAAATTAAAGGGATGTGTTTAGGGAGGTTGGAGATATCCTTAAGAAATATTCAAAAGCTGTTTGCATGTGGTCCTGAGCAGCTGGTTGTAGGTGGCTCTGCTGGAGCAGGGAATTCAGCTGGACAGGCACTTTCCAACCTCAACCATTCTGTGATTCTCTTTATTACCAGAATAATTCTTAATCATGTCTGTACACACTACTTTCTTTCATAACACATTATGCATTCCTTGAGTTCCCAGCTACATGAAAATTTCAACCTCAAAAATAGAAAACATATAATATTCCCAGGATGGCATTCAGCTGAGAGGGGCTTCTGCTTGCTACTTAAATAAAAAGAAGAAATACTGTTTGTGGTAAGCTGACCTTGGCTAGCTGCAAGGTGTCTATGAACCTTCTTTATAACTTCACCCCCTCGACAAGATAGAGTGAGAAAAATACAATAAAAATCTTCTGGGTCAAGATAAGGACAGGATGATCACTCGGCAATTACCATCACAGGCAAAAACAACCTGCCTTAGGGAAATTATTTTATTAGCAAATGAGCAGAGCAGGTTAATGAGAAATAAGAAAAAAATCTACAAATCAACTTCCCCTCATTCCTCCCTTCTTTCCAGGCTCAACTTTATCCCAGATTTCTCTATTTCTTGCACATGGGTGGTATGAGGAAGATGGGGAATTGGGATTGCTGTCATTTCATCACATGTCCTCTCTGCCACTACTTCTTCCTCACACTCCTCCTCTGACCCAGCATGGTTCCCTTCCATGGGGTACAGTCCTTCAGGGACAGACTGCTCCAACCTGGGTCACCTATGGAGTCACTAGTTCTGCCAGCAAAGCTGCTCCAGCATGGGCTTCTCTCTCCATGAGGCCAAATGTTCCACCAGAAGCCTGCTCCACTATGGGTTCCCCATGGGGTCACAGCCTCCTTCAGACATCTCCCTGGTCTAGCATGGGGTCCTCCATGGGCTGGGGATGGATATCTGATCCCCTGTAGAACTCCATGAGCTGCAGGGGGACAGCTGCCTCACTGTGGTCTTCACCATGGGCTGTGGGAGAAACTGCTCTGGTGCCTGGAGCACCTCCTCCCTTCAATGACCTTGATGTCAGCTGTTTCTGTCACCTCTTTCCCAGCTGCTGTTGCACCTTTTTTTTTTCTCCTTCTTAAATATATTATCACAAAGGTGCTACTATTGTCACTGATGACTCAGGTTTGACCAGCAGCAGATCTGTCCTAGAGCAGCCTGGAACAGCCCTTCTCAGACATGGTGGCATCTTCTTACAGAAACAAGTGTGACAGCCCCTCTACTATCTAAAACTTACTGAATAAACCAAATACAACATTGAAAATTAAATTCAATTAACAGGCTATGAAAACTATGCCAAAAAATTTTTCTTCAAAGTATAAAGCCAGCCTAGCAGTTGCCCATAAGTACAGAAAAATTAGGCATGAAAGATTAAGTGAAATCAACAGACAAAGGTGTCTCATAAGCTGAGGTCTTACAGAGTAAATAATATGAAAGTAAAAATGAAGGGACAAAAGAAGAATACTGAGTATACTAACACGACACATAAAAGGACACATCTAAACACCATAAGTAAAATTATCCAGGAAGCCAAAACTTTGGAGAATACAGAATACATATACATTTACTAATATTTTTGAAATTGGCCTGCACATGATTGACAGCCATCATGTATAGCTAAAAGGCAGTATATAGATATATGTGTTGCAAACAGAATAGCAGAGAAAAAATATTTGTATTAATAATAATTTCATTTGAACCACACTCTAAGGTCTTGTGGAATAATCTGTAAGAGATTTATAGTGCAATTACTTCCAACATTCGTCTGGGAGTATGAACTTTTACAGTTTCAAAAACATTCAGAATAGAAATATATTTTTCTGGCTAAATTGTTTCTCTTTCATTTTTATTTTTTTCTTTTTAGAAAGCAAATTTCAAAATCAAAACGTTCCCATTTACTGTGTAACCACTGTAGCAGCTTTTCATGCTATGTTTCTATTCCTCATCTGCAGTGCTACTGTTATAAAGAAGTGAGATGGAAACACAGCTCTTAAAATGACATTTTTTGCTCCTAAGACTTCATATTGCTTGAAATGTAAATCCCCATCCAAGCCAAGTTCTGCAAACCAACGTTAAGTAGGATAGACATCCGAGATACTAAGTACAGGAAATCCAAAATAGATTTTGCATTCCAGGAACAAGTCCATCTCTTTTACACTATAATATATTTCAGGATACATTCTGTTATGCAGTCTTTCTGTAACAGCAAAATCCATTCTATTTCACTCTGCAGGTCTAAAGTAGCTGGAGTTTTTCCCTTATGCTACCTTCTATAAATCTCAGCAGGAAAGAGCAGGTGGATTAATTCAACTTAATGGAAATAAAATGACATCTTTCATGATACAGATACATTTTGAGACTTGTCACAGTTGGTCCTGAAAGGTAATGCAAAGTTTAATACAATGGGGTGCCATACAGAGGTGCATTCTGAAAAGTAAATTCACCTTCTGCTCAATGCGTCTTTAAAAGTATGTATTCAAGGAACCTTTTCAAACCTCTGCTTTATGATTGAAGTTTCTTTTATCTGAACCAGAAGCTTAGGACTTTTCTCTGTGCTGTGTACTGGGCTACATGATGTAACCTGCATAACATGTTGTCTGGAGGATAATTGTGTGACTTGTACTGCCATAATGGATCATAGTATGCAGCTGGATTGTTGAACCTACTTAAAAAGATAAGTGTGGAGTGTTCTTTGAAGTGCCTTATCAGGGTTTATCCCAGTTAACCTCATATACTAGATAAAATTTAGAGTAATGCAAGTAAACTGAAACCTAAAGTCTCTTTATAATCTCTATTTTAGAGCTTGTGGAGCGTGTTTCAAAAGCCCAGGGTACTCCCTGGGCAATATCACTTTCCCTAAACTTTGCTTTCAGCCTGTCTGTTTTGTGAAGTCATTTCCATCAGGATATTCAGATTACACAGCATTAATCCATAAATGTCATTTAGCATTAAACCCTACCCTAGTAAACCAGTAATTAAGAAAAATGACACTGTTTTGTCTTTCTTGGGTTTGTCTGCAAGAAAAATAAATATTAGTGTTGACTATTAGTTACCACTACCTGCTCAATAGGAAAGATTTCAATTATTTGAATAAAAGTCACATATTCAGAAGATTAATGTACTTTTTAAATCTAGGGGGAGAAAAGAGACTCTACTGAGAAAGTACAAACCCACAATTATTAGAAACTTCTTTTACTGATGTTGAAGTATATGGTACAGTAATTGTCTGTGAAATTTACTAAATGAGATTTTTTGTCTTTTATGTACTTTAAAATTATCATGGCTTGCAATTTTCTATTAAACTGCAAAACTCTGTGGGTACCTGAATCAGTTTTATCTTTAAATACTCTTCAAATGCTTTTTGTATATGGAAAAATAGTGTACTATAATACACTTGTTTCTAGAAGAGGAAAAGCTATGATTCAAGCCACTTAATGTCCCTGTTTGTATTTCATGGACAAATCAAGAAATTTCACAAAAATTACACCTTTTGTGAATAGTTTTGGTCTTTTGAATTCTCTCTGAGTGAACATTTAGAGTCTTACTGCTCTGAGCTAGGCCCCAGTTTCAGTGCAGCAGCTCTAACAATTGTGGGGGGTTTATGCCATACTAACAAGTGAGGCCCTAATGTATTTCAGTTCAAAAAAACGCCAAAGAACAAAACAAACCAAACAAAAACCCCACAGAAACAAAAACAAAAAAACCCCAACAAAACAATACATAAATATAGTTCAGAAGTCTGTGTGTATCTGTTGATAAAAATTGCTCTGAAACACTTATGTACATGGAGTTAAGCCATCAGCTGAGAAATACCTGGGCCCTTCTGGGTTTTGTTCTCACTAGCAGGCAAGAAGGCTGAGAAGAGACACATATTTTGTGGGAGTCATTTCCATCCTGGAATGCACATTATTGCTCTTTCTCTCCAGCCTTTGGGGGCAAAGTATAACGTGTTTCTTTGTCTGCAGTACAGTCACCTCTTCCTCCCAGCTTAGCCCATGTTCCCAAGTGTTCACTGTCCCTGAATACCACAAAGTTGCTTTTGCCCTCTTCTAATTGTCTCTTGCTTTTCTGATTGCTTTTCTGTCTCTGACAGATCTAACACACATATGTGGCAGTCTCATGTACTAAGAATGAACAATGGCCTGTGGCCAAATTTCAAAGTGGAGCTATGCAGAATAGAAGTAACCGGTCTCCATGCTGCAATTTGTGGGGATGACAACCCAGGAAAGATATGATCAAGAGGCACAGTGAACATAAATAGGGCACTCAATAGAAGATGTTCATACTAGAAGGTAGATGATGCTAAGCTTGTATCAGTAGATGAGTTGCTGACTTAGTGGTATTCTGAGGGCTCAGGGCGTGGGCATGTGCTGTTGTATCTAACATTGCAGTGTTAGCAGAGTCTCTGGCATAGTTCTGGCTTTGGCCAAATTTCATTTTAGGCAGATTACACCTTGTGCCTAGCCATGGAATGGTAGGGAACAAGCACCATTCCTAGCTGGTAGTTTGGGTACTGATTAGAGAACTTTCTGAATGGATATGACCTGTATCAAGAAGCAGTGACTGACCAGCTTTATTTACAGGTAGAGGTGTGGCTTTGAGTCCTGCTCTCCAAGCAAAAGATACACAGGCAGATTTGTGTTTACCACCATCCTTGCCTGTACAACCCAGCAAGGCTTAAGGGTCTAAGGAGGCATTAGGCTGCTCCTAAACAAAACATTTTTAATTTCTTCTCCACCTTGCTTAAATGAATTGTGAATCCTGTGTTTGTCATTTCTAATGACATCTGTGATTGGCCTTATGATTGATAGTAGTGCTTAGCATTTTCTGACATAACCATACATTAAGTCTTGAGCAAATTATGCAAGCCATATAACCTCAATCCTATTTAGTCTGAAATTCAACTAATTTTTTCTGGTTTAGAGACTGTTTTCTCTTTTGCTATAAAACATACTAGTCTTTCTTTTCTGATGCCTTCCTGATCCTTAGGTATAAAATTTAGCAAAATTTTTATGTTCTTCAGTATATAATTTGCACAATAAGCTAAAATACACCATGCCTTTGGAAGAAACATTTCACACTCATTTTTTTCCAATTCAGTTCCAAATAAATCAGTATTATACAAAAAGACATCTCAATTTAAACATTTACTTCTGAAAATACTGGTAACAAACAGTAAATAGGACACTCATAAGTCTTTTGGTTTTTTAATCCATCCTTGAAATATCCCCTGCTGGGCATTTTCACAGCTACCAAGGATAAGAAATGCTCACTCTAGTTATCAAAAAGTAAGAAGTCTAAATCAGGTTTTGACCATCCATAATCAGTGGAGAAAGACAGGCAGCTCCAGAGGGTGATTCATTCTCTCCTAAAATAAAGGGGGTGAATCACCCTCTGGAACTGCCTTCTATTTACCCTTGATTGCAGAGGGAATCTTGATGACTACTTTATGAAATGACATGATTATGCAGTCATTTAAATGAACATAAATTTAGGTTGTTGTTAAACGTGTGGACCCACCTTGCTCCACTGTGTCTCCCTATTTCCATTTTTTTTTTATGCTGTGGGAGTGACAGCTGATAAATGATTGGTTATAAAACAGGATATGGATTTTTTTGGGGGGGAAGAAGTTGAGTTTCATGAAGTTGTATTCCCTGATTTGCCTTCCACAGGGATTGCAAAAGCTTAGCACCAGTACAAGCTTTTCTGAGAGCCCTAACTGCTCATTTTGAAGTCGCAGAAAAGCATTGTCTTAAATTAAAGCGACTATGTAGCCACAATTTATAAGCAAATAGATTTAGGTGAAATGAATCTTTTAATTGAAACTCTGTTCTTTTGCCTAAGCATGATGTCTTACTGCCATTTGAGACCATTTCTGGTAATTTTAAAAATGTTATTTTATTTAGGATTTAGACATTAATTTACTCGTAAAGGTGTAATTGCAGCTATATATTTCACCAAGAAATCTATGAGGAAAATATGCCTTGAAATTGGTAGACTTATGAGATACAGGAAAAGAGTTGATGTTATTTTCTTTAACACATTACCCCCAGCAGTATGTAAATAAAGGCTCCAAAGAATCCCCTCCATAAGTACTGTAGCCCTGGATCAGCAAAATCAATCTCTTTACTCTTCTTACATGGTTCAGGATGGCATATAGTGTATTTTCCTTCTTGTCCAGTAATGTACTGGGCTTTGTCTTCTGTCTCTTTCAATGTTTAATAATAGCATCTTTTTAGTGTTTGACATAAAATAAATCCTCAAGAGGCAAAAAAGAAAGGAAGGAATTGCCACAACGGACACCTGGAATCTCAGCCCCTACACACACTAACAGAGTGATGCCCAGCCAGAGCAAAAAGGGTTTTCCAGCCTCTTCAATATTTTAAATTCTCTCAGATTCTGAACATGATAGCTGTATGCAGGGCTGTCCCATTGGGAGTGGTGCCTGTCTCCAGCCAACTCTGAGTGGTTTGTAAGTACTGCTCTGGGGACAAGCAAGTGGTCCAAGCACAGGGCATCTCTCTAGAATTAGTTGTCATACTCAATCAAGCCCTGGTGCCTGAACAGGGCAGTATTTCACTTAGCTGTATAGCCAAAGCCTCAGGAATGTAGGTAAAAATACTGGCCCATCACAGACAAGCACGAGAATGACTGTTCAAGTAGCAAGTTGAATTTAGTCTTTAATTTTTTACAGAAAATGGAAATTATAAAACTTCATTAATATTTAGGAACTTTTATTTCCACATAATCTGTTTTTCCAGTACCACCTGCAACATGTGATATAAAGACACTTTCTTTTTTGTCTCAAATGAGTGCATTAAAAATGAAACCCCAAGTTAAAATTATTTAGGCTCTTACTCAATATCACTCACACACGCACAGGCACACAATGA
This sequence comes from Rhabdornis inornatus, assembly GCA_013397075.1. Classification (NCBI taxonomy): domain Eukaryota; kingdom Metazoa; phylum Chordata; class Aves; order Passeriformes; family Rhabdornithidae; genus Rhabdornis; species Rhabdornis inornatus. Next base: position 153,574 of record VWZS01004667.1, on the reverse strand, counting down.
ATCAGATGGATTCAATTTAGACTTTTTTAAGATCAAAAAGCCTTATACTAAATGGAGAGATAAATATTTTATACTGTTAAAATAGTATGAAACTTCAAACATGGATTTTCTTTGACTGAGTAGATCTGAGTTACAGAAAACTAAAAAACATTTGAAAGATCCTCTCAGTATGTGACCAGCTATGCTTTCCTGACGTGGAGAAGCTCACCCCAGTGCCATTGTGACTGTTCATTAATAAACTGCTGTCTCCTTTAAGCACAAGCTGAAGAATGATGAGGGCATCTAATGCAACAATAGATGATCCGTTAGTTATTTCCAGAAAAACCTCTCCTGAAGAAAAAGCATATTTCTCTGATAGCATCACTCTCCTTTTCTAGAATGGGCAAAGACAGATGATATTAGCACTAAAGCAGAACTGAAAAGACTTTCTCCTTCATATAATTAGCAGCAGAAAGGCCAATCAACACACATGGTTCCAGAAGAAACCCTTCCTTCCCTCTTCTCCTCAACACTACCACGGTGTAAGGTCTGCCAGCATTTGGTTTTGCCTCTTTCAGATCTGAAAGGAAGAGGACCCACTAATGGAAACTTTTACCAGGAAGCTCAAAACCTGTAATCAAACAGCAAACAAAGACTTTGGTCCCAGGCTGCAGTGGGACTCAGGCACTTTTTTAGATGACTTATTCTAGCACTCAGCCACATTCATTCACAAGATCCTGCTCAGCTGCTGTCAAATCTAACAGCGCATAGACTCCTTTGGCAGCTAACTTTGTGCTAGTAAAGTTCCTGTGGCATTTACCTTTTGCTGCATAATGGTTAATGGTGCAGTTTACACATTTGTTTTTACAGGATTAGTTAGACTAGCATTTTTCTTTCTGTAAAACTGTTGTAGCCCTTATGTTATCAGCTGAGCTGAACACAGACCCTGATTATTGCTACAGCAGAGCTGTTTTGTGCAAACTCACAGGAATAAAAAAATCATGTCTACCCGTCCTGTAGAGAGAAAGCTGGGAAATTCTTAAATCTGAAAACTTTAAATGCAAACAAATGAAAAGGGACTTTGCAAACAAATTTTTTTTTTTTTTTTTTTTTTTTTTTTTTTTTTTTTTGTTA